>JAMKQA010043426.1:0-29117 GCA_024699735.1 Posidonia australis | reverse complement strand
TGGAGGGCCTCGTAGACGAAGAGGCTCGAATATTCTCGAGCATATTCGTTGGCAAAGGTAACAGCCGGAAGATGGAAGGTCAACAGTCGCAGTCTGGAAACGGCTGGGCGCCTGCTTGGTGCGCCACCTTGGTGCGCCACATTGGTGCGCCATCTTGGTGCGCCAACTTGGTGCGCCACCTTTGTGCGCCCACCTACCTCACAGATTTCTGGGCTCTGGCTTGCTAATAGGCTTGGGGCTAGGTTTAATGGCTGATCACATCCAAAGCAACATAAGGATACTCATTTCCGGGTTACCTCAAAATCGGGGTGTCTACATTAAGCAAAAATTTCAATGATTGCGAAGTTAAGTACACCACGATCGAGAAAGTATGCTTATCCCTCGTCTGGGTCACACAGTGGTTAAGGCACTACATGATAGCATATCTGGTTTTATTATTGTGCCAACATGACCCTATGAAATACCTGTTTCAGAAGACAGCCTTGGTAGGCAGATGCATCAAGTGTCAAGTGCTCCTATCATAGTTCGACATCACATTTGTCACTCATAAATCGATGAGGGGACAGGCCATGGCTGATCACTTGGTGGATTTACCGTTGCCAGAAAACCAACCCTTGCAGACTCAGTTCCCTGATGAAGACATGTTGGTCGCCATGGAGGAACACGAGCTGGAAACTCCGCAATTTAAAGATCAGTGGAAGCTCTATTCTGATGGCGCTGTTAATAGGGAAGGCATGGGTATCGGTGTAGTGCTGGAAACTCCTCATGGGCAGATGATCCCGCTCGCTCAAAAACTAACATTTGTGTGCACCAAGAATGTGGCAGAGTACGAGGCATGTATCCTTGGTTTGCGAGCAGCACTAGAGCATGGTGCACGAAGATTACATGTGTACGGGGATTCCATGCTAGTTATCTCTCAAGTTAATGGTAACTAGAGGCCTAAAGACTTGAAGTTAGTTTCATATCACAACCATCTTTTGAAGCTGATGGCCAAATTTGAAGAGATACGCTTTTCCTTCATGAACAAAGCTAAGAATGCATATGCTGATGCACTGGCCACACTTGCATCCTGGTTTTCTATACCGGAGGATGATAAGGTGAAAGTGTCGGTAACCTGCATAGATCAGCCGGCACACTGCATGAGTGTAGAAGAAGTATATTCCCCTACGGAGCTTCCTTGGTATCATGACATCAAGACTTATCTGGAAATTGGGAATCATCACCGAGATGCATCCGCGGCAGACAAAAAAACCATGGTCCGACTGGCCTCAAAGTATGTACTCGGAGTAGGACATTTGTATAGGAGATCCTACAATCAAATGCTTCTACGCTGTATTGATATAAGAGAGGCCGATACAGTAATGTTACAAGTGCATGTTGGGACATGCGGGCCTCAATTGAATGGAGTATTGCTGGCCAAGAAAATAATGTTACATGGTTATTTCTAGTCAACCATGGAGATAGACTGCTGCTAGTTTGTCCGAAGATGTCATAACTATCAAGTCCATGGCAACTTTATTCATGCACCTCCACAGCAGCTCCACAGCATGTCGTCACCCTGGCCTTTCTCTACATGGGGAATGGACGTCATCGGAGCCATTCACCCAGCCGCTTCCAATGGACATCATTACATCTTAGTGGCCATTGATTATTTCACAAAATGGGTGGAGGTAGCCTCCTACAAGACAGTTACCGCCACTGTGACAGAAAAGTTCATCAAGAACAACCTCATCACCTGGTATAGGGTCCCACACTCCATCATTTCTGATAATGGGACGAATTTCACAGCCAAAAAGGTTGAGGACTTCCTACAAGATTTCCATATCAGGCATCAGAGGTCATCCCCGTACCGCCCGCATATGAATGATAAGAATCTAACTAAGATTCTTAAAAAGATGGCGAAGACGCATAAGGATTGGCATGACAAGCTTCCAAATGCTCTATGGGCTTATAGAACATCAATCCGGACCTCAACAAGAGCGACTCCATATTCTCTGATATACAGTATGGATGTAGTCCTACTAGTAGAAGTGGAGATACCATCACTCAGAGTCCTAAAAGAAGTAGGGCTAGAAGAGGTAGAGTGGATTGAAGACCGTCTCACCCAGCTGAACTTGATAGATGAGCATCGACTGCAAGCCATGCATCATGCACAATGCTATCAAAAGTTCATGGCCAAATCTTATCAAAAGAAGGTTCGACCAAGAAGCTTTTTGCCAGGGGACCTGGTATTGCGAGCAATTCACCTCCATGATGGTCATGGCAAGTTCAGGCCCAATTGGCGTGGACCATTTGTGGTCATGCAAGTCTATTCCAGAGGGGCTGTCATCCTTGAAAACATAGATTGCCTCGAGCAATCGGAGCCAGTTAACTCTTGCTACTTGAAAAAGTATTATCAGTGAGCATAAACAGCATGTCCTCACTCTATGACACCAGCACTTCCCTTCATGCATTCATATAGCTTTGTGTCGCAACACATACTAATCCTAGTATGAAATATGCACATGTAGGGCATAGTTCTCTCGCATCAACGCATGATGGATCTTGGCCCGATGATGATAGGCGGGATAAGCCAGCTATTGTTGGCAATGTGTAGCACCTCCTTAGGTAGATGCTATTCAGGAATCTAGAGAGTGTGGGAACCACCTTTCATTGTGAATTGGGCAAAGTATCAAAGTTCCTCAGGGACCCTACACCTCCCAAAAGGAGACAAAATGTTAGGGGTGAGAATGAGAGCGTGAGAAATATAAAAAAAATAAAATATCTGTGAAAGGGCATAAAAAAAAAAAAAGAGGACAGAAGTCGCAGATAGAAGTCTGCCCTAGGCGTGTCGGGTAACCCTGTCCCTCAAGTTTATCTTGGAGAGGAGTTGGAGTGAATACCTGGGAGAAATGTCCAAAAGGGTCTAGCCACCCCTTTAAACAAGCAGTAGCTCCCCACCAAAGACCAGGTACCTATTACCTCCAAGCCAGGGATAGGGTGAACCCACATGCCTATGAGGGAGAGAATAAAGAATAATTAAAATAAAAAGCAGGTGTATGGTCCAGTGGGGTTTGGAATGGTGCCCAAAACACAGTGACCCGTTTCCAGAGAGCCACCCAACAACTAGGGGCATGGATAGAGTCTCATGAAGTCTGGAGTTGTCATTCCCTTATACTTGCCAATAGGCATCCCAACGCTGAGGGCACCAATAAGATCCAACAAATCATTTAGCATGCATACATTTCTTCCTGCAAACATCATCCTAATAAACGTTGTGGAGTGTCACTTGGCTCTCTTGTCTTGAATGCGACAACATCTTTCAATTCAAGAGAATCAAGAGGACATCACCTAAACTAGGGGCATGTAAGTTGCTCTAGTTGGTTTGGGACCATTTAAGTCAACCAGGGGCATGTCAGCTGTCCTATGGTCGACCACACTGAGCTAGTACTTGACCAGGGGCATGAAAGCTTGCTTTGATTGGTTAAGAGTCATCTGTGTCAGCCAAGGGCATGTCAGCTGTCCTATGGTTACACTCTTTGAGCCAACACTCTACCAGGGGCATGTCAGCTGTCCTTTGGCCATACACTTTGGGCCAATGCTCGACCAGAGGCATTTCAGTTGCTCTACAGGTCGAAAATCCCCAGTGCACGGCCGAAGGGCGCAGTCAAATGATCCCAGTTTCCGAAGTATGCTGTCTTTATCTCACTGCTTGGTTAGAGCTAGTTGGTAACCAACACCTTCTCTTAGGGTTGTGCATAATATTTGGTCTTTTCAGCTCCTTTAGCTATAGTCCCTAGTTCTGGGTCAATCCTGCTATTACTATTTCAGCTTTTATTTGCCTACCTTGGTTTTGCTAAATGAAGTTGAACAAAATGGAGTGGAAATCTGTAGCTTAAGAATGATGTTTTGAACAATATTTACAGGAGATCGTCTACCCTTCAGAAGTGTCTCGAGCTAGGAAAGCTAAGGTGCCTTGCAGATCATGGGATACCCCACAATGGTTGTGCCAACATAGTGCTTAGAAGTTCTCAAAGCTTGGATCAAACAGTTAACTGAAAGTGACCGCGACAAGCTACGGATTTGGGGAATCTCTACAACACTTCTGGACATCGCAAAAGTGGATGTTTCCCGATACTTTCTGTGTGCGACAACCCAATTCTGGAAGTCAGATCATCACGTATTCCGCTTTGGGAGAATCGAGCTGACCCCTACTCTAGAAGAGGTACACAGAATCTGTTGCCGGTAGAGATTCCTGGGACCCACGGTGTTCATGCGGTGAGATGGGTATTCCTTAGTGCCAAACAAGCTTATAGGCCTACCGACCAGTGAATGTGGGCGCCAGCTCATTTGTACTGACAGACTCTCTCCAATGCTGAAGTGTGCTTACTTTGACAAAGTTGCCGGAATGCGTGCCTCCCGAGGTGACGAGCTATGGCTAATAGGCTTTGTTGTCCGCTTCCTAGGAGAGTTGATCTTCAGCCATGGCCGAATGGTGGTGAATATTGAAGTTGCTGAGATTGCCTTGGCAGTTGTCACCCGACAGATAGATTTGGTTCCAGTCATCCTAGCAGAAACTTATCGAGCGCTAGACCGTTCATTGCGGTGCTGCTGGAACTTCTACGGCTGTGGAGCTTTTGTACAAGTATGGATGGCTGCACATCTAGGCATGGCAGTCTTACGCCCACAGCGATCGACTTTTGTGTCCTACTGCCAAAGTGGCCATGCACGCACACTCACCTCAGTTCAGAGGGAGAACGAGTGATTACAAAGCCTAACAGAATAGAGAATCATCTAGCGCATTATTCCATCAGCTTCATGCAACTTTGAAGCATTTTTCAATACAACAGACATGCGTCTTATCATCATGTCGGGGTTGACTGGTGGAGTGGAGTACCACCCAATCCGTGTGATGCGGCAGTTCGGTTACCGGCAAGATTCTTTGGCTCAGGGGCAGATGCCAGCACGATTCAAAGAATACCCCTTGAGCTCCTACACTTCGACTAGGGAGCTATCTCGCCTGTTCAGTGGCTCCATACAGTCATAAGATCTCGCAGCCATAGAACGGAGGAGTTGCACAGCAGACTATGAAGCGGAAGTCGATGAGACCTAGCCAATTTGCAGTGCCTCCTCGAGCCGGATGCTCTTTACTAAAACCTTGGGCTCCAAGAGACCCAGAGATGATGAGGGTTCTTAAAGTTCACATCATGTTACACTTTTTCTTACAATTTGCAGTACATGTAAACACCCATTTGACTTTGATAATAAAATACAACAGAACATCTCTAGCCAGTCTGTTGATCTATCATGGTTGATGCGGAATGGACATCGCCACTTTGACAGCATGTGCACGATCGGTGCAAGACTCTCCCCTCCTCTACTTGTCGGCTTGGCATTGGGGCCACCCAGATAATATTCGAGTATCTCATTTTTTCTCTGTTTGGATAGAGGAAGTTTTGCAACTTCCAGGCCAGATGAGGCATTCTTCCTTTGCCTTCGAGTTCCTATCCGAACGGACGAGATCGGGTCCTATCCGGATGGATGGGATTAAGGCTTCCTAGCCTTTGAGGTCCTATCTGGATGAATGGGATCGAGGCATTTTCCTAGCCTTTGCTGTCCTATCCAGACGGATGGGATCGGGTTCTATCTAGATGGATGGGATCGAGGCATTTTCTTTCGCCTTCGGGTCTTATCCGGATGGGATCAAGGCGTTTCTCCTGCCTTCGGCTCCTATCCAGATGGATGGGGATCGAGGCATTTCTTTCACCTTCGACTCCTATCCGGATGGATGGGATCAAAGCATTTCTTTTGCCTTTGGGTCCTATCTAGACAGAAGGGATCGAGGCACTTTTCTTTCGCCTTCAGGTCCTATCAGGACGGATGGGATCGGGTCCAATCCAGACATATGGGATCGAGGCATTTTCTTTCGCCTTCGGTTCCTATCCGGACGGATGGGATCGGGTTCCTATTCAGATGGATGGGATCAAGGCATTCCCTTCGCCTTCGGGTCCTATCTGGATGGATGGGATCAAGGCATTTCTTTCTCCATCGGGTCCAATCCGGATGGATGAGATCAAGGCATTTCTTTCGCCTTCGAGTCCTATCCAGACGGATGGGATCGAGGCACTTTTCTTTCGCCTTCGGGTCTTATCCAGACGGATGGGATCAAGGCATTTCCTTTTTCCTCGCCTTCGAGTTCCTATCTGGACGGATGGGATCGAGGCATTCCCTTCGCCTTCGACTTCCTATCCGGACGGATGGGATTGAGGCATTTTTCCTTGCCATCGAGTTCCTTTCCGGACGGATGGGATCAAGGCATTTCATTAACCTTCGGCTCCTATCCAGATTGATGGGGATCGAGGCATTTCTTTCGCCTTCGGCTCCTATCTAGACAAGTGGGATCAAGGCATTCCCTTCGCTTCCAGGTCCTATCTAGACGGATGGGATCAAGGCATTTCTTTCGCCTTCGGGTCCTATCCAGATGGATGGGATCAAGGCATTTCCTTCTCCTTCGAATTCCTATTCGGACGAATGGGATCAAGGCATTTCTTTTGCCTTCGGGTCCTATATGGACGGATTCGATCAAGGCATTTCCTTCGCCTTCGAATTCCTATTCAGACGAATGAGATCGAGGCAATTCTTTCGCGTTCGAATCCTATATGGATGGATGGGATCGAGGCATTTTATTTCACCTTTGGGTCCTATCCAAACGGATGGGGTCGAGGCATTTCTTTCGCCTTCGGGTCCTATCCAGACGGATTGGATCAAGGCATTTGTCTTGCCTTCGGCTCCTATCCAGACGGATGGGGATTGAAGCATTTCTTTCGCCTTTGGCTCCTATTCGGACGAATGGGATCAAGGCATTTCTTTCGCCTTCGGGTCCTATCCGGATGGATGGAATCGAGGCACTTTTCATTCGCCTTCGGGTCCTATCTGGACGGCTGGGATGGAGGCACTTTTCTTTCGCCTTCGGGTCCTATCCGGACGAATGGGATCGAGGCATTTTTCCTCGCCTTCGAGTTCCTATCTAGACGAATGGGATCGAGGCATTTTCTTTCACCTTTGGGTCCTATCCGGACGGATGGGATCGAGGCATTTCTTTCGCCTTCGAATTCCTATTCGGACGGTTGAGATCAAGGCATTTCATTTGCCTTCGGGTCCTATCCAGACGGATGGGATCAAGGCATTTCCTTCGCCTTCGAATTCCTATTCAGACTGATGGGATCGAGGCATTTCTTTCGCCTTCGAGTCCTATCTGGACAGATGGGATCGAGGCATTTCTTTCGCCTTCGGGTCCTATCCAGACGGATGGGATCGAGGCATTTTCCCTCACCTTTGAGTTCCTATCCGGACAGATGAGATCAAGGCATTCCCCTCGCCTTCATGTTCCTATCCGAACAGAGGGGATTGAGGCATTTCTTTCGCCATCGGTTCCTATCCGGACGGATGGGATCGAAGCATTCTCTCTTGCCTTCGGGTTCCTATCCGGACGGATAGGAGTGAGGCATTTCTTTCGCTTTCGGTTCCTATATAGACAGATGGGATCGAAGCATTCTCTCTCGCCTTCTGTTCCTATCCGGATGAATGGGTTCGAAGCATTCTCTCTTGCCTTCTAGTTCCTATCCAGACGGATAGGATCGAAGCATTCTCTCTCGTTTTTGGGGTCCTATCCAGACAGACAGGGTCAGGACACCCTATTTTCTTTTTCCTTCTTTTCTCCTTTGGGCTGGTAGCCCGAACTACTCGGTTGACTTCCGTGATCAGTCACTTCCCGGTCGGCGGGCAACATGAGTCCTATTTGGTGCTTTTCTTGACAAGTGCGATAACCAGTCATGTCTCTTAGGAGCTGATCGGACGTCAGCTTGTCTACTCTTAGTCTTTTGTGTTTGTTCCTCTATTTTGCTTCGATTGTGGCAGCAAGACCTCTGGTGTGGACCTTTGGTATGTATTCTGGCTAATGGCTGATTGCTAATGGATAACTCTCGCTTGTGGTTTCACGTGGGGTGTCTTTGTCAACCCTAAGCATCGGTCTCTGTTCTACTCGTCCTCTGACCTCGCTTAGGGAGGGGCATCTGTAGACACCCTAATTTTCTGATTTTGCAGGATGGAGATGTGGTGGCTGAGCTCTAACCTTAATTGGACCCATTTAATTCATGGAAGCCCATGGGGGCCTACATAGGCCCATTGAGCCCAATTGAGCCCATGAAGGCCCATAATAGCTCAACCCAATTACTTCTCTTTCCTTTCCAACCCAACACTCCATTTTCTCCTATTTGACTTTTTTACACCAACATCAAACCTATTTCTCATATTTTTCTCCCCCATCTTCATTTATCAATGTTTACTTACCCAAACATGAAAATATTTCACCCAACTGAATCCATCTTCCTCCCCTCAATTCCACACGATTTCAGCCTTCTTCCTTGACTTCACCCAGATCCCACGAGCCTGTTTCAACCCAACCCGCACCCCACTGAGCCAGCAGCTTCCAAGGTAGCTCAGCCACTGGATCAGCCATCACCGGAGTAGCTTGGATCGCCGTCGATCCTTATCGACAGTGAAGGGGACAGGTTGGAGCGCAAGGGGGACTGCCGTTTGCTGTCTGCTGGGCTGTTACAATTACGGTTAGGAGTTTGTTACCATTTTTGTTATGTGTCGAGTGCCCTGCCGGGTTGGTTTGTTGGGTTGTTGCTCGCCAATAAAAGGAGAGGTAGAGGCAGCGACTGGGATACCCCTTTACCGCAGGAGAGGGCCAAGAGTTGAGAGCGAGAGAATTCCATAGCAAGAGGAGAGTTCGCGGAGTGGAACGGTAGTCGTTTCTAGAGCTCCGGCGAGCTTCTTCACTGCCAGACCAGGTACACACCTTACAGAGCTCAATTATTGCTAGAAAACAATCCTAGGACTTCCCCCTTGCTTCCTGGATTGATTCTAGGAGGCCCAGAGGCCTCCTCTGGTTTGTGTGGTGCCCCAGGTCCTACCAGAGTCAATTTCTAGCGTCCTAGGTGGGGGCACTGGCTCGGGGCTCCTCCATGGTCCTAGAGCTTAGGTTTAGTTCTCCCGTAGTCTTCTCTCTCTTTTCCCCGTCTCCTGGCCCTGCTGCAACTGTTGAGGTGTGCCTTGGGAGGAATTCACTGGAACAAGCTTTGTCACTGTCGCTGGGGAAGAAGCACCCCTGCTTGAGCCCACTCGCCGCAATGATCCAGCCCCGCAGGGGCCTTCCTCTGGCCTTGCTCAATCCTCCGAAGCCATCAAGAATTCCCCTCGATCGCTAGATAGCTCCCGCAACCATGCCTGCCGGATTGCTCGGATTTCGATAGCCGATGACCATTGGGATGCACACAAAGCTCCGCCCCACACTCCTGGATGAGGGAAAAGTGCCTACATCACCTCCTCAACTATTCAGAAGCCTCCGATCGCAGTGCCATCGTCCTGAACACCTTCAGCCACCATGGATGTGTCGCCGGAGCAGCCCGACTACATGCGACGAGGGAGGACCGTTTCAGCCGTCAGAACCTGCATCCACACCATCGGATGTCATCCGCTCCTTTCCATCTTGCTTCCTATGGAGTCTGATCTAAGATCAGACCACGGGAAGCTTTTGTTTTCGAGTCTTGATGGTCGCTGGCGGCGAAGCTCCGTCGCCGGCGACCGTCGTTCTTTTTCTTCTTTTAAAACAATTTAAAAAAAACATTTATTTTAATAAACATCTGAAACATTGTTTTTCTTTCATTTAGGTCCTTCTGGCATTACTTTTAGATCATTTTATTACATATAGGTTCTACAATCATTTTACATAAATCTTTCGAATACAGTTTAAACTGAAAATATTACATGTTTTACCCTAAACATTTAAAATAATGTTTTCTAAATTTAAAACTTTAATAAAAGGCATCCAGATTTTTTTAAATGCTCTTTGGTTTAGACAAATTGCATAGAGGCCCCTAAGCTTTCTCAAATTCTTTCTAGATGTTAATTTCTTTTGTTAAAATTGCATAGAAGCCCTTACACTTCTCAAAAAGTTTCTGAATGCTCATTTTTGAGGGTTTATTTGCACTTTAGCCCACATGATTCTTTGAAACTTTTTTGGAAGTATGTTTTTGTTGGTTAAATTTCATTTAGACCCCTGGACTTTATTGAAACTTTCTAGAATGCATATTTCTTTTCTTTATTTGCATTTAAACCCCTGGACTTATTTTAAAACTTTTCTGAAGCATGTTTTCTCAGGATAATTGCACTTCAACCCTTTGTCTTTACTGAAATTCTTCTGGATGCTTTATTCTATTAGACATTTTGCTGTTTAGCCCCTGTACTTCATTGATTTTGCTCTAAATGCTTGTTTTCTAATGGAAAATGACTGTTTGGCCCCTGAACTTTTCTGAATCATTTTTCTTGCATATTTTACCTTGAATTTCCACTAAATTGTTTTAAATGCATGTTTTAGTGGTAAATTTGCATTTTGGCCCGTAGGAAACTTCATTTTGACTAGGGATGCACATTTTGCCCTAGTTTCTTCATAATTGCATAGAATGTGTTTTCCTATGTATTTTCGATGATTTGGGCTTCTGAACTTTAGTTTCCCTCGGTATTTGGGATTTTTGCACAAAATCCCATAGACTTCTCACATTTGCATTCACACTTGCATCTTGCATGACTTTTCACATCTTTTCGCATGGATTTTCCCGTCATTTCTTCCCGATTTTGCGCACGCTTCCCAGCTTGATTCCGACTTGGTTTTCTCCCCGTTTTCTGGATTTTCCTCGGTTTTCCGTGGTTTTCACTTGTTTTGGTTTTCCATCACCCAAGGGCATACAACAAAAGGCTTGTCAAAGCCGACATTGTCCCGAAATGAGGATTATTTTCCCCTTTTTGATTTTCTCGGATTTATCCTAATTTCTACTGTTTTGCGAGACATTTTCTGAGAATTTCGCGATTTTCACGATTTTCCATCGCCCAAGGGCGTACAGTAAAGCGGCATTCTCAATGCCTACATTTGTCCCTCGAATTAACTTTTTTCCTTTTATTTCACTTCTTACTTTGATTTGGCATGTTTTCAATCATCTTCTTGCATGAGCATATAGAATAAGCAAGCATACATTTTACAGACCATTAACAGTAGGAAACTTAGAAAGACCGTGTTTTCTCGGGCGCATGGGGGTGCCTAACCCCTTCCCCATGCGTAACCAGAATCCTTACCCTTTCTCTGGCCGGCATTCATTTGTGCATTGTCCATTAGGCACGATGCACACGCACACATTCTGCATCTTGTTTGCTTCCCAGTTTTTCTGGTGTTTTTTGGTTTTCCTCATCTTTCCATTAATAGACTAGGTGGCGACTCCTTTCCTTATCCTTTGGTGTTTCCGGGTCTAGTCTTTTCCTCTAGATTCACCATTTTTTGCCGTGACCGTATCGGATCTCCTCGTGTGTTTCCGCACACTGAGTAGTAGGAGAGTCGTGCAAGGGTTCCACCGGCATGGTCACAGATGATCAAAGGGGTTAAAAGACGAGATGATCCTCTGAAAACTACTGTTGACTCTGGGCACTACGACAAGTTTTTGTGCTACCTGCTTGCACTTAATGATCACGCTACCTAATTGTGGCAATGAGTTGTGACAATTATGTTTGCCTGTTATGCATGCTTGACCCTTGGCAGGCCTTATTGGCTAGAATATGAGCTTCTTTCTTGAGTGATAGACCACAAAATGGGCTTGGGCATCAAAGGCTAGTGGTTTTACTAGGGTTAAAGGTGGATTTTAGTTTTTTGGATGATTTTGGGGTGCAAAATGGGCTTCTGTGTGGGAAAATGCATGGTTGCTACTAAAGCACTCTACTAGTGGAGTCCATCGACGAGTAGCTGTCAAATTGGGGTGTCTATTCCTTTGACCATGCTAATGAATGGAATTCGCATGATCGAGTGCATGAAAATAGATATGATCATGACGAAGAAGGTGAATCTGAAGAAGGACACTCAAATCGAAAGCAGCAAAACAAAGATAAAAAGGATAAGGAAAATGGAGTTGTCACCTAGTCTATTTGGAATTAGGAGATGAGGAAAACTGAATGCGATAAAATGCAGCAACAATAATCCAAATGATTGCAAATGAATGTGTATGCATGCTTTGAGCCTAATTGATGCAACAAATTGGTCATTATAGCCTAGAGAAAGGGTAAGAACTCCTGTTACACTTGGAGAAGCTGTTAGGCACTCCCATACGTTTGAGAAATTAGTCTTTCATGGCTAATTGCTCACTTATGTGGCAAATGCAAATGTATGCTTAACTTGTCTAGGATAAATGAATGCTTGATATCATGCCAATGTAAATGAAATGAGGGATGGAAAACCATGCAATCTAATGCTTAGCAGTTCTACATGAGTTATAGACCAAGGCTCTTGTGTGCTAGTCAAAAGAACACCATATAGTAAACATCATCACCCTATGGATGGATGCAGATTACCAAAAAACATGTAGAGAAACCATGCAATGTGGGTGGAAACACATGATGCAGAAAGCAAAGGAAAACATGCAAGATTAGAAGAAAAATGAATAATGCAATGCATGGAGCTTCGTAGTGTAGTTTGCCCTGAACTAGGTGATTCAAGTGGGCTAACCGCACTGATCATATGTGCTAGCTTGTCATGCTATTGGGATGCACTAGATGAATTACTGAACTACCTGCAAGCTTTGTCATCGCACCATGGATGAATGTAGCGATGTAAACCATAAATATGATGCATGGGAAGCATGTATGGATGCTAGAGAACATGTTTGGATGCTTCGATGCGAATGTGGATGTGTAGATGCTCCTACAAACTTACCTCCTCTGTCAAAGGGTTTGGTCAACATCTATGTCTGCACACTTAGATCACAGGCTCTGGTGAGGCAACCCAAGGTTTCCAAAGGGTAGAAGGATCAAGTGGAAAAGCAAAGATGCATTGTGGATGGTGAATGTGTGCAAGGTTGGCCTTCCACCACCTTTATCTTGTCGGAAGCCATGAGCTTGGCCAACCATCTAGGCAACAAGGAGCATTGAGTGGACATCGAGGATAACTTGGAGAAGAGAGAGGTAGTTGATGAGGCTAGCTTGGGTGTCACCACGAGCACATAGGCCAAGTGCTGAGTGTAGGTAGTCAAAACCCATCATCGACGACAAAGATAATTGAGCTAAGGGAACAACAAGGAAAATATATGGATTAATCACCGGTAATTCAACACCAAGGAAACACCACAGAGCTAAGAAGATGATAATTGAGTTAAGGGATGAAGACTTACCTATGTTGGTAGGTTGGTTGTCCTTCCTGGTAGCCTACGACAGTGTCACTCCCACTCGAGGCTCGGTAGCATCAGAGGTGGAGAAATGTTGGTTGTAGGAGGCTATAGGATGGCTGACAGAGGTCGTGTAGTGTTGGCTAAGTGATTTAGATGATGTTCTTTGGATGTGGAAGGGGCAGAAGTGTTGTAGGGACATCAGCTATGGTTGGGTGGCTAATGAGGATGTTCCTTGGCGATAGTCGCACAATGAGAGGCTGCTCAACTTGGAATGTGGTTGTGCTTTGACTCACGGGCTTGAGGTGAAGATGTTGGCCTGATGAGAACTTGCACTGACTGTTCAGATTTTCGTAGTGGCAATGCACTGTGTGAGGTGACCAGAGATGACAGTGTAGTGGGTTTGGATAGTCGAACAAAGTGGTTTGGTGGCCGAAGGTGGTTTGTGAGTGCTCAAGAAGGTGGGGTGAGGGGCATGGACTACTGAGAGAGCTCTACATGGGAGAAAAGGACTATTCTATAGGGGGAGCTATGGATTTTGAGTCATTGATTTGAATATTGATTATGGATATCCAGTTTGGATTAGAGAAAGGGGATTACATTGGAAATAGGATTTGGAAGAGGGGTAGGATGGTCAAGTAATATGATGGGACACTCTGAGATCCATGCCAACCAATAGGAATAAGAGAATCGATTATCCAAGGGGTTAAAAGGCTAGACGATCATCTAAAAACTACTGATAACTCAAGGCAGTGCGTTGGGTTTTTGTGCTACCTACTTGCGCTGAATGATCGTGCTACCTAATTGTAGCAATGAGCTATGCCAATTAGGTTCACCAGTTATGCTTACTAGACCCTTGGTAGGCCCTGTTGGTTGGAATTTGATCTTGTTTCTTGAATGATAGATAACTAAATGGGTTTGGGCTTCTAAGGTTGGTGGTTTTACTAGCATTTAATGTGGATTTAAGGTTTAAGGCTGATTTTGGGGTGTGAAATTGGTTTTGGTATGGGAAAATGCCTCACTATAAAAGTGCCCTATCGAAGGAGTTCGTCGATGAGTGGTTGTCAAATTAGGGTATCTACAGATGCCTCTCCCTAAGCGAGGTCAAGGGGCCAAGGGAACCTAGACCCATGCTCAAGTTTGACAAAGACACTATGCCTGAAGCCTACAAGAGAATGGGGTTTGCTATTGGTGTTGAGTCAATTATTCATCAGATGCATCGAAAGTCATGACTTGTTTCCGAAATGCAAATGCAGATGCGAAAACAATGCTAAGGACACGAATGTGGAAACAATGCACATGCTAGTATGAAAGTGATGTTGGAAACATGTTGATGTCCTGGGTGACTACTTGACTATGCAATTTCAATGCTAATGTGATGTTTATGCTATGTGGTGCGATATATTATGCTTATGTTGGGGAATGCGATGGTGCACAATGAGAAGCAATAGGATGCGTTGCGATGCGATGATATACTATTGTAGTGATGTAATGTGTGTGACATGTGTGGCGACAGTGCTATGGTGGATGAATTGATGCATGCAATACTGATGAATGATGCATGAAATGTAGGATGACAAGTTGACATCTAATCAGCTTGTGAGGGGCATGAGAAGTTCCCAAATTTGTCAAAAGGGCACTAGACAAAACTATCGAGCTTGTCGATCGACAGAAGGGAGAATGATAAGTTGATAGAATTATAGATTAGAAAGTTAGGGTTATCAACCTAAGGAGGGGAGGGGCATGACAAGTCAATCCTACAAGCTCGTATGTCAATCAATTTGACAATTGCTAACCGACTCCAAACAGTATGATGGTTGTAGACCTAATATTTTAGGGTTACCAGCCCAAAGAGGATGGAGCAAGGCAAGTTGGGAACCCAACCAGCCAACAGTTGACGGATGTTGTCTGGGTAGTTTGGGATACAAGCCTACTGAGAAAAGAAGGGGCATGGCAAGATATCGAGCTTGCCAACTGAAGGGAGACAAATGATGGATGTCATCTAGCAAAAGATGGTGTCACCTAGATAGTTTGTGATATCAACCAAAATAGCGGAAGGGGCATAACAAATCATTAGACCTCCCACACAAAAGCACGAAGGGAAGGAAGGGAAAAATGGATTCTATCCTTCCAGAGAGGAAATCTAGAAGAGGGCAAAGTGTTTGTCCAACCAAGGTAAAGTCTGCAAAGGGTAATCTAGACTCCATCCGATTGGAGTGGAAATTTAGAAGGGGAAAAGGAGGCTTCAAATGAATGGAGAAAAGTCACCAAAAGGCAATCTAGACTTTGTTCGTTTGAGGTAGAAATCTTGAAGGGGACAAGGAAGCTTCATCAGGATAGAGCAAAGTCACCAAAGGATAATCTTGACTCAGTCCATCCAAAGTAGAAATCTAGAAGGGGGCAAGATGACTTCATCTAAATAAAGTGAAGTCATAAAAGGGTAAACTAAACTTTGTCCATCTAGAGCAAAAATTGAGAAGGGGAAAGGAGGCTTCGTTTGAATGGTGAGAAGTCAACAATAGTGGGAATCTAGACTCCGATCAACTATAGTAGACATCGAGAAAGGGACAAAGGGGCTTTGTTTGAATAGAGCAAATCACCAAAGGGCAATCTAGACTCCATTTGTCTGAAGTAAGAATCTAGAAAGGGATAAGGAGACTTTGTCAAAATGGAGCAAAGTCACCAAAGGACAATCTAAACTCCATCCGTCTGAAGTGGTAATCTAGAAAGAGACAAGGAGGTTTCATCTGAATGAAACGAAGTCACCATAGGGCAATCTAGACTACGTCCTTCTGAAGCGAGAATCTAGAATGGGGCAAGGAGACTTTGTCTAAATGAGAACTTGTAGTGGCAATGCAATGTGTGGGGTGACAAGAGATGACACTGTAGTGGGTTTGGTTGGTCGGAGAAAGTGGTTTGGTGGCTGAGGATGCCCTGTGAGTGCTCGGGAAGGTGGAGTGAGGGGTGTGGAGAGAGCTCTACATGGGAGAAAAGGACTATTTTATGAGGGGAGCTATGGATTTTGAGTCGTTGATTTGAATATTGATTAAGGATAGGTGGTTTGGATTAGAGAGAGGGGATTAGATCGGAAATAGGATTTGGTTGAGGGGTAGGTTTGTCAAGCAATATCAAGGGACACTCTTAGATCCATGCCAACCAATAGAAACAAGAGAAAAGACGATCCAAGGGGTTAAAAGACCAGACAATCATTTGAAAACTACTGCTAACTTAAGGCAATGTGTAATGTCCCAATCCCAGGCATGCTACCAAGACCACATTATCATAAGCAAAATTACACTAACTACAGTAAAATTAAATAACTGCAATTAAGACTCACCTCTAGGAAACGATGTGTGAGTAGAAGCTCCTACTTCGGCACAGGAACTCGTTTGCACATGATCTACACCCGAAAACCAACCAAAGCACACGTGAGTGACATCTAAGTCACGCAGTACGCGCCCCAAACACACATGCAACAAAATCCGGCAAAATTGCTAAAAGCATGGCTTTTAGTTTATAAAACTTAGTTTTCTTTTAAAAATCTAGTTGTAAAGCATTCCTTTTTCTTTTTTAATATCTAGAAATCATTTCCAAAACCATATCCTTTCTCAAAACTCATCTTTCTTTTTATTGCTTGGGATTTCTTCCTTAGACCAAAACCAAATTCTAAACTCATATCTTGAGAAACCAAATTTTTGACCAGGCCTAGTCTAAAACACAATGCCTCACTAGGCTCAAAACGAAAACCATAAATACTAGTTGGCAACTGGTTAAAACACGATCATTATTTTATTCTTGGATTTTAGGACCATTCATAAGTCCAATCCCAGCCAAACCAAATTTCTTTATTTTTCAAAGAAACTACACACTTCCTTATTCATTTCCACTTTTATTTATTGATGTTACCTTGATTAGGGGTAACCAGGCACACAAGCAGTCGGTGAGGACAGCATCTCCCCAACCTCTCTGCACCACCGCAGTGAAATTACCTATGCAGGATGACATTGCCTTGGCCAACCGGCCTCAATTTCATTACGAAAGCACAGGGATACGTCTTCATTTGACGTCCCATCGGTGACCCAAACAACTAGGTTCAATAACCCAGGCTTAGTCTACATCGTCGGTGACCCGGACATCTAGGCTTCATGTACCCTAGCCCAGCCTACACCGTCATGAGCTCAGTGACCCAAACACACAGGCCCATATACCTAGGCTAAGCCTACACCATTTCAAGCTCGGCAACCACAGTCGTATCTGACAATTGGTTTCATTGGAGTCTCATACTCCTACCACATTGTTGAAACAAACCCCCGTGGTTCCCTAACATATTACTTGTGTTTTATTTTCAAAATTCGTTAAGTTTTCCTTTTCAAAACCATTTTCTTTTCATTCTCTTGGTTGAAAGAATCTTTTCTCATGCAACACCTGACCCTCTTCTGGGGTCCCAACTTAATTCATGAAAAACCATGTTGAAAAACCATAAATTGGGTCTCATGCCCAAAAACAACACATTAAATCACTTTTATTCATTTTTAGGGTCTCAAACCCAAAACCATTCCCAAATACATTTATTTGGGTTCCACATTCCTCCATGTCTTTTACATGGGGAAAACACCATTAACACATGCATTATTCGTTTAACACCTTTAAACATTCATTTTATATTCACATTTATATCTATCAGAGCCAGGGCAAAATTGACAAACCGAAAATCAGGATCGGTATACCGAAAATCTTGGGTTTGGTACACCGCACATTTTTGGTATACTGAAACTCCCTGTTTTGGTCGACTGGATGATTTCATTCTATCGTAACCTGGTATCCTGGCCTAAGCTATTAGAATTCAGTATATCGAACCCAGTTCAGTATGCCGAATTGCTCGTGACCAGGGCACCTCCCCTGTTTCAGCCTTTATAATCGCTAGAACTGGGAGCCTCCAACGGACCCCTCAATCACGGATCACAAAATACCAACAAATCATGGGGTGTAGTTCCTTGAGTCTACTTTAAAACCCCTCAAACCATTCATCAATCCATTAACTATGCAGTTCATACAAAAATAACCAAGGGTGAAGCTCAGTAACATCTATTGTAGCTTACATCCCTAAATCTCATGTAATCCTACCAATTTCCATCTTAGCCACATGATATCTACGTATTCATGCTATTCAACACATTTCCAACCGTTCTACTATTTTTCTACGATTTTACATGCATTATTTCTGTTTCTCATGCATTTAAAATTTCAATCGCAACCAAAAGATAGAGGAGAAAAGGGGAGTCACGTACCTGTAAGTGGCACACCAGCGACCTTCCTCACACCCCAGCGAGCCTCTCCTTATCCCGACGAAGCCTTCTCCCTACCGACGGACCATGGCTCAACACTCCTCTTGTCATGCACCTTCCTTCCTAACCCTCTTTTTTCTTACATCTCCATTCGTCCTCATTCGCCTGCCTCCATCCCACTTTATCACGTTCTCCTCCCGCATCTCGCCGACTACCCACCGCATTGGATGAGACGGGACGTATAGACGACCGTCTCTTGGTGGCACTGGTTGGGGAAAGGGAAGAAGAAGACGTGGATGGTGTGAATCGTGAGAGAGAGAAAGAGAGAGAAAAAAGAGGGAAAAAGAAGAAAAGGTAGGCACCCAAACTGAGGCAACTGTACATCCTCTAATCAGACTCCACATTGGCCCCAAATCACAAATAGGTACATAGAAAGCCAGCGAAGTCCTTACCATCACAAAAAGCAATAGATTATCTATTAATAAACATCTCATATCATATTACAATTATGTACATGGTTTACAATTAAAAATGGATTATCAATCCCAGGTGTCACATCTTACCACCTTAAATGAATTTCATCTTCAAAATTCTGCTCTAGTAAAACAAGTAGGGGTAGTTTCTCTGGATGCCCACCTCACGTTCCTAGGTAGCTTCCTATGTACCATGGTGTTGCCACTGGATAACAGCAATGGAATCATTATGTTCCTAAGGACTTGCTCTTTTCTGTCCAATATCTGAACTGCATTTTCCACTATGGACAGGTCCTTCCACAGCTCCTCTGGCTACACTAGTATCACTTGAGACGCATCAGCCAAGCACTTCCTTAACATTGATGCATGAAAGGTGTTGTGTACACCAACCAACTCTAGAGGCAGATCTAGTCTGTAAGCCACCTCACCAACTCTCTTAGTAATCTAGTATGGTCCGATGTATCTTGGGCTCAACTTGCCTCTCTTACCAAACGGCATTACACCTTTGGTTGGTGACACCTTCAGGAATACGAAGTCTCCAACCTCGAAATCCAGAGGTCTCCATCTCCTATCTGCATAGCTCTTCTGCCGACTCTAGGTAGACAACAACCTCTTCCTGATCAGATTCACTTTGCCCTCATATTGCTGTATGATCCAGGGCACAACCAATTGTCTCTCACCCACCTCACTCCAGCAAGTGGGTGTCCTCCAGGGTCTGCCATACAGTTCCTTGTATGGTGCCATACCAATATTGGAGTGGTAATTGTTGTTATATGTAAACTCAATCAGAGGTAAGTGATCCTCCTAGCTAACTCCAAAGTCCAAGGCGTAGACCCTCAGCATGTCCTCTAGTATCTGGATGGTTCTCTTTGTCTGACCATCCACCTGGGGGTGAAAGCCAATGCTAAAATTCAACACTGTGCCAAATGCCTCCTATAGAGCTCCCTAGAACCTCGATATAAACCTCGTGTCTTTGTTAGATACAATAGACACTGGGACACCAAGTAATCTCACAATCTCAGCTATATACAACTCTACCAGTTTTGCCAAAGCAAGATTCACCCTCATTGGCAAGAAATGTGCCGATTTTGTAAGGTGATTCACTATCACCCAAACTGTATCATTCTTTCTTCGAGTTCGTGTCAAACCCATCACAAATTTGATTAACACATTTTCCCAATTCCACTCAAGAACGTCCAGAGGCTGCAAAGTCCCTTCTGTCTTCTAGTGCTCTATTTTCACCATCTGGCAAGTTGCACACTTCACCACATACTCAGCAATTTGTCTCTTCATCCTAGGCCACCAGAAATTCCTCTTTAGGTCTTTATACATCTTGGTGCTTCCTAGATGAATAGTGTATCTGGACTGATGAGCTTCATCTAGCAAACTATTCTTGATTTCCTTTATTTGAGGCACATATAATCTCAAATCGTACCTCAATCCACCATCTACCATGACTGAAAAGTGAGGGGCATTTCCAACTTCTAGCTTCCTCCAGATATCTGATACAAAAGAATAATATTGCTAAGCTGTGACAATCGCCTCGATCTTTCTTAGCTGAACAGACAAATTGGCCAACTCCACACTAGCAGTTCCATGAGACTGTCTCCGAGGCCTACATTCTACTAGTCCCTCTAACAATTTCCATTCATGAATCATTAGGCTAGCCATAACATGAGTGTGTCTGCTTAGGGCATCTGCAACCACATTTGCTTTTCCTAGGTGGTATGACAAACTAAAATCATAATCCTTAACGTACTCCACCCAACACCTCTATCTCATGTTCAGATCCTTCTAAGTAAATATGTACTTCAGACTCTTATGATCTGTGTACACCTCAAACAATTCGTCATATAAATAATGCCTCCAAACCTTCAGGGCAAACACAACAGCTGCCATCTCCAAATCATGGGTGGGATAATTCTTCTCATGATCTTTCTACTAGTGCGAGGCATTCCACCACCCTATCATGCTTCATTAGCACACACCCCAAACCAGTACAACAGGCATCACTATAGACTATGAAACCGCCACTCCTAGAGGGTAATGTCAAAACTAGGGCTGACACCAGACAAGTCTTCAACTCATTGAAGCTCTCCTCCCATTGCGAATTCTAGGCAAAGTGCACTTCCTTTCTGATCAGTCTGGTCAATGGTGCAGCAATCTTGGAGAAATCTCCTATAATATCCTACCAAGCAGAGAAAACTTCTAATCTCAGTTATTGTCTTTAGTCTGGCCCAACTGCTCACAGCCTCCACTTTGGTTGGATCTACCTTGACGCCTTCTCCTGAAATGATATGACAAGGAAGGACACCTCCTCCAGCCAAAAATTGCACTTGGAGAACTTGGCATAAAGCTGATGGTTCCTCAAAGTCTCCAATACGATCCTCAAATGCCTCTAGTGGGTCTGAACATCTAGAGAATACACCAGAATGTCATCCACGAAGATGACCACAAACTGATCCAAATAGATCCTGAACACCCTATTCATTAGGTCCATAAAAGCAGCTGGAGCATTCGTCAACCTGAATGGCATAACCAAAAACTCATAATGTCCATAATGGGTTCGAAAGGCTGTCTTCTACACATCTGGCTCACTGATCCTCAACTGATGGTATCCAGATCTCAATTCTATCATGGAAGACACCGATGCTCCTTGCAACTGGTCGAACAAATCGTCGATCTTGGGTAGTAGATACTTGTTCTTTACAGTGATCTGGTTCAACATCTGGTAGTCTATATAGAGCCGAAGGGAACCATCCATCTTTTTAACAAATGGAACTGGTGCTCCCCAATGTGAAATAGTGGGACGAATGAATCCGTTATCCATCAGTTCCTGTAGCTGGTTCCTAAGCTCTCTTAATTCAATGGGTGCCATCTTATATGGAGCCCCTGAAATAGGACTTGATCCTGGCACTAAATCAATCACAAATTCCATTTCCCTGTGCGGTGGCATGCCAGGCAATTCCTCTGGAAAAATATCAAGATATTCCCACACCACCGGCAAGTCCTGAATCTCGACTATAGGCATAGTAGAAACTGTCACACAGGCCAAATAGCCCACACTGCCTCTTGCCAGATGATGATAGGCCTTGATAGCAGAAATAACTTTTATGGGCTCACCCAGTCTAGTGCCTTGCACCACACACCAGCCTTGGCTAGGACACTCAGCATAAACTCTTCTCTTGGCACAATCTATCATGGTTGAATGCTATACTAGCCAATCCATTACTAGGATAACACCATAATCCGGCATGCCCATTAGGATCAAACTAGCCTGAAAATTCCTGTCCCCTAATTGTACATCAACTAGTCTCAAATACCTCCACATTAGAATGTGTTCTCCCAATGGAGTGACTACATCCAGGTGGAATGCCAATCTGGCTGGCCTGTTCCTGATCTCAGAAGCAAATGACTCGGAGACAAAAGAAAATGAACTCCCAGAGTCGAACAAGACTCAGACCATATGATCAGCCTTAAGAAAAGATCCTATCATCAACACACCATAACCATAATCATAATCATAATAAAAGATAGGGTTGATCACAGATAGGATCCATTATTACAGGATAGGATTTAACTCATATAGCCATACTAGTTCTCACCTCCTACCACATCTCTAGATGGACCAGCATCTGGGGCAGCAATGGAGAACACACTCCCCTTGGTAGGTTGACGTGGTGCATCTCCTGTTGGCTTTGGTTGACGGGGACAGTCCTTCTAGTAGTGTCTGGATTTCCCATAGTTGTAGCATACTACACTATCTAAGCTCCTCTACCTATGCAAACACTACGCCGCTACATGCCCCTTCTTGCCACAGACATGGCATGGTCCCACCTGTGGGTCGCTGCTGGATCCCACATGGCTAAAACCCACACTCTCTTCTCTACCAGATGTAGACCGTTGCTTCCGCTTCTTCCCAGAGCTACCAGAACTCCCAGAACATGGCACTCCAGTCACTGACGGTTGAGAAACGAATGGTTGGGAGACAAAAGGTTGAGAGATAGACTTTCTCCCCTTTTCCGTCTTAGGATGCTCTTCCTAGAATAGCCTACGGTCGTCCTCATAGTGGCTTGCAAGCTCAACAACATCCGCTAAAGTCTGCTATCTGAAGTTAATAACTCTGGATCTCAACATAGGATTCAGCCCTTCCACAAAATTCTTGGCTCTCTTCTTCTCAGAAACTACAGCCTGAGAGAACTACTCCAACCAAAGGAAGGATGACTCATATTCTGCCACCGTCTGGCTCCCCTACTTCAAGTTCTTGAATTCTCTGTCCAGCTTATCCCTCTCGTGCTCAGGGAAAAACCTCTCATAGAATGACTCTCAAAACGCCTCCCAAGAGATCATCAGTAGGTCCGTATTTGAAATTTCGTGCGGCGCACTATCCTCCACAACTGATCAGCAGCACCATTGAGCTGAAACACTGCGATCCAGACCCACCTCTTTACTGGACACTCAATCCCCTCTAGGATCTTCTCCAACTCCAGGAACCAAGCCTCATACTCTTCTGATGTGCCACGCCCATCAAAGGTCGGTGCGCCTAGCTGGCAGAACTGCTTAACACACGGGTCTCCCTTTGCCTCATCCCTACTATTGCTGTCGAAGGACTGAGCGAAACCCCACATCATGTCGCAAAACATTCGTCTCATACCCCTCCAAGCACTACCCTGTCCCTTCTCGGAGTCAGGCATAGGGACCTTGCCACGGCTGCGGTCTCAACGAGACATCTTCCTACCAACACAACAAACAAAAATTCAAGTGCACGACTCTCTATTGTGCAGTCCTAGGGAGCCACAAGACCGGACGTCACCAAGTCAGTGCACAAGGTGTAACCTTAGCTCTGATACCACTCTATAATGCCCCAATCTTGGACACACCACCAAGACCACAGTATCATATGCAAAATTATACTAATTACAGTAAAATTAAATAACTGTAACTAAGGCTCACATCCAGGAAACAATGTGCGGCTAGAAGCTCCTACTCCGACACTGGAACTCGTCTACACATGATTTGCACCTGAAAATCAACCAATGCATGAGTGACATCTAACTCACTCAGTACACACCCCAAACACACTAACAACAAAATCCGACGAAATTACTAAAAACACGGCTTTTTGTTTATAAAACTTGGTTTTCTTTTAAAAACAACACACTACCTCATTCATTTCCACTTTTCTTTATTGATGTAACCTCGATTTGGGGTAACCAGGCAAACAAGCAGTAGGTGAGTACACCATTTCCCTTACCTCTTCGCACCACCACGGTGAAATTCCCCATGCGAGATGACACTGTCTTGGTCAATCGGCCTCAATTTCATTTCGTAAGGACGAGGATACGTCTATATCAGACATCCCATCGGTGACCCGAACAACTAGGTTCAATAACCAAGGCTCAGTCTACATCGTCAGTGACCTAGACACCTAGGTTTCATAGAACCAAGCCTAGCCTACACTGTCATGAGCTCGGTGACCCGAACACCCAGGCCCACATACCAAGGCTCAGCCTACACCGTCTCAAGCTTGGCAACCACAGTCGTATCCGATAATTGGTTTCATTGGAGTCTCATACTCCTACCACATTGTCGACACCAACCCCCATGGTTCCCCAACACATTACTTGGGTTTTATTTTCAAAATTCTTTAAGTTTTCCTTTTCAAATCATTTTCATTTCATTCTCTATGTTGCAGGAATCTTTTCTCATGCAACACCAGACCCTCTTCTGGGGTCCCAACTTAATTCATGAAAAACCATAAATTGGGTCTCAATCCCAAAAACAACACATTAAATCACTTTTATTCATTTTGAAGGTCTCAAAACCAAAAACATTCCTAAATACAATTATTTATGTTCCACAATCCTCCATGTCATTTACATGGGGAAAACACCATTAACACATGCTCATTGTTCATATAAAACCTTTAAATTTTCATTTTATATACACATTTATATATATTAGGGCTAGTGCAAAATCGGTAGATCGAAAATTAGGATCGGTATATCGAAAATCCCTTATTTTGTAAACCACACATTTTCGGTATACCGAAACTCGCTGTTTCGGTCGACCAGATGATTTCATTCTACCGAAAAATGGTATCTTGGCCAAATCTGACAGAATCTGGTATACCGAACCCAATTTGGTATGCCAAATTGCTCGTGACGAGGGCACCTCCCCTATTTCAGCCTTCACAATCGTCGGAATTGGGAGCCTCCGATGGACCCCTCAAGCAAGCATCACAAAATACCAACAAATCATGGGTTGTAGACCCTTGACTCTACTTCGAAATCCCTCAAACCATTCATCAATCCATTAACTATGCAATTCATACAAAAATCACAAAGGGGTGAAGCTCAATAACATCTACTGTAGCTTACATCCCTAAGTCTCGTGTAACACAACCAATTTCCATCCTAGATGCATGATATCCACATATTCATGGTATTCAACACATTTCCAACCATTCTACTATTTTTCTATGATTTTACAAGCATTATTTCCATTTTTCATGCATTTAATATTTCAATTGCAACCGCAAGACAGAGGTGAATAGGGGAGTCACGTACCTGTATGTGGCAGACCAGTGACCTCCATTGCACCGCAGCGAGCCTCTCATTGTCCCAGCGAAGCCTTCTCTCCACCGGTGGACCACGGCTCGACACTCCTCTGGCTCATGCACCTTCCTTCCTTGCCCTCTTTTCTCTTGCGTCTCCTCTCCTCCTTTTCCACTTGCCTCCATCCCATTTTATCTCGTTCTCCTCCTACATGTTGCCGACCACCCATCGCATCGGAAGAGACAAAGTGGCATAGATAATTGTCTCGTGGTGGCACGGGTCGGTGAAAGGGAAGAAGAAGATAGGGATGGTGTGGCTCATGAGAGAGAGAAAGAGAGAAAAATGAGTGAAAATAATGGAAGGAAAAAGAAGAAAAGGCAGGCATGCAAACTGAGGTAACTGTGTATCCTCAAACTGAACTCCACACTGGCCCTAAATCACAAACAGATGCACAAATAGCCAACCAAGTCCTCACAATCACAAGAAACAACTTATTATCCATTAATAAACCACTCATACCTTATTACAATTAAGTACATGGTTTGCAATTAAAAGTGGATCATCAGGCTTAGGTGTCACATAATGTGTCGGGTTTTCGTGCAACCAACTTGCATTGAATGTTCACGCTACCTAATTGCACTGAATGAACTACGCCAATTTGGTTCGCCATTTATGCTTACTAGACCCTTGGTAGGCCCTATTGTCTGGAATTTGATCTTGTTTCTTGAGTGACAGATAACTAAATGGGTCTAAGCTTCTATGGTTGGTGGTTTTACTAGGGTTTAATGTTGATATAAGGTTTAAGGCAGATTTTGGGGTGTGAAATGGTTTTGGTGTGGGAAAATGCCTCACTATAAAAGTGCTCTACCGAAGGAGTTCGTCAACTAGTGGTTGTCAAATTAGGGTATCAACAGATGCCTCTCCCTAAGCAAGGTTAAGGGGCCGAGGGAAATGAGACCAATGCTCATGGTTGACAAAGACACCATGCCTAAACCCTACAAGAGAATGGGGTTTGCAATTGGTGTTGAGTCATTTATTTATCAAGTGCATCGAAAGTCATGTCCTATTTCTGAAATTCAAATGCAGATGCAAAAATGATGCTAAGGACATGAATGTGGAAACAATGCACATGCTATTACAAAAGTGATGTTGGAAACATGTTGATGTGAATACAATGTGAGAAAGCGAAAACCCACACAAATGCAATGTTGGGATGCAAATGCAGGCTATGCATGTTGATGCAAATGTTGGGAATATGTGTGGCTTTGCACGATGCTTAAGCTGAAAGACTAATTTAAATGTAGTGTGTGTGGCACTATTGTAGATTATGCCATGGTGATATTGAAGCCACTGTTGTATGTAGGGGCAATGATAGTCCTGGGTGACTACCTGACTTTGCAATTTCAATGCTAATGTGACGTTTATGCTATGCAGTGTGTTGGGGAATGCAATGGTGCACAATGAGATGCAATAGGATGCGATGCGATGATATAGTAATGTAGTGATGTAATGTGTGTGACATGTGTGGTGAAAGTGCTATGGTGGATGAACTGATGCATGCGATACTGATGAATGATGCTTGAAATGTGGGATGACAAGTTGACATCTAATTTGCTTGTGAGGGGCATATGAAGTTCCCAAATTTGTCAAAAGGGCACTAGACAAGACTATCGAGCTTGTCGATCAACAGAAGGGGGAATGATAAGTTGATAAACTTATAGATTAGAAAGTTAGGGTTATCAACCTAAGGAGGGGAGGGGCATGACAAGTCAATCCTACAAGCCAGAATGTCAATCAATTTGACAATTGCCAGCCAACTCCAAATAGTATGATGGTTGTCGACCAAATATTTTAGGGTTACCAGCCCAAAAAGGAAGGAGCAAGGCAAGTTGGGGACCCAACCTACGACAGTTGACGGATGTTCTCTGGGTAGTTTGGGATACTAGCCTAAGGAGAAAAGAGAGGGGCATGCCAAGATATCGAGCTTGCCAATTGAAGGGAGACAAATGATGGATGTCATCTAGCAAATGATGGTGTCACCTAGATAGTTTGTGTTATCAACCCAAAGAGAGGAAGGGGCATAACAAATCATTAGACCTCCCACACAAAAGCACGAACAATTGATGGGTAGAAATCTAGAAGAGAGCAACTAGAAGGAAGGGAAAAATGGATTCCATCCTTCCAGAGAGGAAATCTAGAAGAGGGCAAAGAGTTCGTCCAACCAAGGTAAAATTTGCAAAGGGTAATCTAGACTCCATCCGATTGGAGTGGAAATTTAGAAGGGGACAAGGAGGCTTCAAATGAATGGAGCAAAGTCACCAAAAGGCAATCTAGACTTTGTTCGTTTGAAGTAGAAATCTTGAAGGGGACAAGGAAGCTTTGTCATGATAGAGCAAAGTCACCAATGGATAATCTAGACTCAATCCATTCAAATTAGAAATCTAGAAGGGGGCAAGAAGACTTCATCTGAATGGAGTGAAGTCATAAAAGGGTAAACTAAACTTTGTCCTTCTGGAGCAAAAATTGAGAAGGGGAAAGGAGGCTTCGTTTGAATGGTGACAAGTCAACAATAGTGGGAATCTAGACTTCGATCAACTAGATTAGACATCGAGAAAGGGACAAGGGGGCTTCATTTGAATAGAGCAAATCACCAAAGGGCAATCTAGACTCCATCTATGAAGCAAGAATCTTTACGGGGATAGGTAGACTTCGTCCAAATGGAGCAGAGTCACCAAAGGGTAATCTAGACTCCACCTGTCTGAAGCAAGAATCTTGAC
The DNA here is from genome assembly GCA_024699735.1 of Posidonia australis. Lineage (NCBI taxonomy): Eukaryota > Viridiplantae > Streptophyta > Magnoliopsida > Alismatales > Posidoniaceae > Posidonia > Posidonia australis. The sequence continues at coordinate 784 of JAMKQA010043426.1, read as the reverse complement.
AGGGATAAGTAGACTTTGTCCAAATGGAGCTAAGTCACCAAAGGACAATCTAGACTCCATCCGTCTGAAGTGGTAATCTAAAAGGAGACAAGGAGGTTTCATCTGAATGAAACGAAGTCACCATAGGGCAATCTAGACTACGGTCATCTCAAGCGAGAATCTAGAATGGGACAAGGAGACTTCGTCTGAATGGAGAAAAGTCACCAAAGGGTAATATGGACTCCATCCGTCTGGAGGAGGAATCTAGAAGGAGCAAAGTCACCAAAGGGCAACCTAGACATCATCTGTCTGGAGCAAATATCTTGAAGAGGATAACGAGGTTGTGTCTAGATGGAGTAAAGTCACCAAAGGACAATCTAGACTTCACCCATCTAGACTGGAAATCTAGAAAGAGACAAGGAGACTTCATTTGAATGGAGCGAAGTGACGAAAGGAGAATCTAGACTCGGACTATCTAGAATGGAAATCTAGAAGGAGACAAGGAGACTTCATCTGAATGGAGCGAAGTCATCAATGGAGAATCTAGATTCCCTCTGTCCAAAGTTGAAATATAGAAAGAGACACGGAGCCTTCTGTTAGAAATATTACATTAATTTTGATGATTATTCAATTGTACTTGTTTTCATAAATATTATAACGTGAAAACGATTTTAAGTGTCTTAGCATGAATTAAAAAATATATATACCGACATCAAGAGCGACAGACTGTTCCAGCAAATATCAGAGTATTAATCAGAAATCCGCAAAAATTCAAGCCAAAATCAAAAACGGCATACCGTGGATC
>JAMKQA010043425.1:0-22805 GCA_024699735.1 Posidonia australis | reverse complement strand
TTCATGCAATCCTAGCATTTTCTACCAATTCCATGCTCTCTATTGCAAGGAGTGGAGATGCGTACCTAAGAAATGCTTCCGACGATCCTCGACCGACTTCGACGAACTCCAGCACAACCACGGCCACGAGGCACTCCACGCGAGCTCCGTGCACCACCACGAGCAACCACAGCCCTCTGCTTCACTCCCTCGACCTCTTCCTCTCTCTGTCGGCGCGCGCGGGATGTAGGGGATAAACAGAGGTGGTAGGAGTGATGAGTGGAAAGGAAGAAGGGGAAGGAGAAGGGAAGAGAAGGAAGAGGAAAAGTGGAGAAGACGAGGAAGAAGGTAGGGGGAAAGTTGGAGAAGAAGCGCGCCGTCGAAGAGGAGAGGGAAGGAAGGAGAAGGAAGGAGAAGGAAGGAGAAGAAAGGAGAAGAAAGCAACGGGTGGCGAGGAGAGGTGCAGTACAATGCAGCTTACAAAGCCTACGCCTGGAGTAGCTGAAAACATGTCCACCTACGCGTCTCAGCCACCGGCACACCGCACAGCAACCAACCGCCAGCCACCACCAACGAGGCCAACTGCAAGACTCAACCACTAACCCACACACAAGCGGGCCCCACAACACAGTGCCACAATGCACATTGTAAAACCACACACAGGGACACGCAAAAAGAAGCCAGCCCAAGAGACCCAAGTCCAAAAGCATAAAACCACACAATGGGTCTCGGAACAGTAACACCTGTCTAGGAATAAAATTCACAAAATGTAAATAATTACAAAATGAATTTTACAGGTGTTACAACTGTCTCAAGAAATCGGCTTAAAAGCCGAGCAGTAGCAAATCAAATTTGAACAAGCACTACACTCAAGTGATTGGCTAAAAGACACCCAAACGATCAATCGGACAAGTTACACCGCAACTTGTGTGGCGAATGACGCAAACCACTCAAGTACTAGGGATGCACCAGGCCTTGACTCAGACACGTTGTTGATTGATAGAGGTCCTTTACTATTCTTCTGTTCACAGGTTAGTTTGTAAACTAACTCCAACCAATCCCATCTAGAATGAACGCACAACACAGCCTGGGTCGAGAGGCAAGACCACATGTAGAAGTGGTGTCGGTGAGTACTAAGGCATGAAGTAACGGTGTGACAGAGAACAAACGGAAGAAGAAGATGGCCGAAGGAAATAAAGAGAGTGCACTGCTTTCCATCCATGGCTACGCAACTGTAGACGTAAAAGTTTTTTTTTTTTTGTTATCGGTTTAGAGGAGGGGGGCGGGGCGAGTGTGGCGAGTTTATACTATCTCTCAGCCATTATGAAATTTTTTTATGACCAAGAAAGGACAGAGATCATACATACATCGGGGGATTCTTTGAGAACTAAATCCTAACTCCATCAACCAATGTCTCAGTCAGAGCTGCAGTGTCACTGCTATCAATTAAAAGAACGGCGCAAGAATTTTCAAACCTCATGAATATAAGATATGCATGCAAATTCCATATTTTTTTTTTTTTTTTGTTAACGATTGAGATAATAAGAGAAGAATTTTTATGTATGTCTTAGAATTCGAACTTGAGACCTATAACGAGTTTAGAGTTCTCCCAATTACTGTGACAATAATACATTATCTCAAATTCCATAATTTAAGCTGTCAAGCATGCGTGTAGTGCCACCATTATCACTGTCATCTATCAAAATTGTTTTACGTAATCGCAAGGTGGCGTATGTCATTAATGGCCACTGAATGTTTGTGGTTTTTTCTTGAAGTGCCGACGAGAGGGAAGTGTGCATGTGGATCTCATCATTTTGCTTTGGTCGTATGGTTGCTGGGACCGCTTGGTGCTTTTTCGAGGCTGGAATTTGCTGCGTGACTTTTCATGATCATTATGGACATGTTGACCATGACAAAGTTGACAAATGAAAGTTAATTTCCATTTCTGGTACACCCCGAAAGTACATTTTCTGGACTGGAGTATCTTGTGTGATTTGTCATGTTTATTATGACCTTATAGATAAGAGTTTATGTGGTCAAGGACACACGATAAGATCAAACTTTTCTGTAGTCTCGTCTAGTCAATTTATGTTAAACCATGAAATTGCTAATCTACATTGGTAAAGTCAACATTGATGGAATTTTATAAATATATAAAAACGTGCTGTTTTATCTCTTGGAATAAAAGCTACCTCGTCAGTTGTGGAAAGCATTGGAAATTCATCTTTGATGCAAGAACAGCCAAAGTAATTTATAAATACAAATTTCTTTCTTTTCATCTATAAACCATCTAACTTATATTATTTGTTAAAAATGAACATATACAAAAGAACCCACTAATTCTAAAATATTCTCTTAATATTGGTATTCACTAGAGTAGAGCTTCACTCTATTTCACAAAATAGAATTCATCTATCAACACATTAATAACAAATCCTCTCACAATCTTTCTTTTTTCAATAAAATCAACCAGACAACTTCCTAAAATGAAAAACTAACTTCCATCTTGATAAGAAGTCTAGTGTTGACAATAATGCTGTAGAACTAAAACCAGGAAAGGAAAAATCCATCAAAAGATACATAGTCAAATTTTTTAAGATCGTTCTGAAGGAAAGGAAAAGAAAGCACAAAATATCTAAATGGCATGAGGACAACCAAGGCATTACTAAGAAAATGAGTGGTGGTCAGGATTTTGCTTAACCATGTAGTTGTTGTGGGCCACTTGGTGGCTTTATTGGATTGGAATTTCTTACATGATTTTTCATGATTGTTATGGACAAGTTGATAAATCGAAGTCAACTCTCAAATCTGATACACCCGAGAGTACTATGGCTTTATCGTGAATATAATAATGGCTTTATCGCTAAGAACTTATGTGGTCAAAGCAACACGATAAGTTCAAATTTATCAAGGTAGTCTCATCTAGTCATTTTATGTTAAACCATCAAATTTGATTATTTTTAATAGTGATGTCATTATTTGCATTATAGAATGTTCTGAAAATATAGACATCCAACTTAAAATTAATTAACAATGAACGAAAACATCCATAATTCATATAACTACAAGTTGGATCCTCATTTTTCCAATACATGACTATTCAAATACAACGTAGTTTATGTCTTCAAGTACCTGCTTCAAGCTGAACTTACTAAAGTTTATATTTCCTCATATGCTAGCTGCTCATATTGTACCATAGTATATCCATGACTTGATCTTGAAGAAAGCAATTAAGTGAAATCGAGTTTCAGCTTTTTTACAAAAATGAAAAAAAGAGAGAAGGAAACAAAGCGTGTAGAATAGATAAGAAGAAGACTAATGTTGAGGACGACAGTGGAAAAGAAATCATAGATTGGTGAGAGTTGATTCCTTCAATGGTATGCACAATACCATCAAAGCACTTTGAGTAATCCAAATAGCCTATTTTTGGAATCTTCAATTACCTTTGGTCTGATAAAACTGATGCTTGAACAGGAGCCAAATAACTAGCATTTACTAATTTGTGATCAATCTTTAGCGTGACAATTAAAAGATCATAAGCTAAGATTGGATCTACCTCTAGTGTATATTTATCTTTAATTCGATCTAGTTGTAACGATTCTACGGAATCTTTCTTATTGATTTCTATGTTATGGCTATGTATCTTCATGAACTCTAAAGCCTGGTCTTGTTTTGTCATTTTCATCATTAGACTGTTTAGAAAATAAACATTTTCATCTAATTGGGAATAATCCATGTTCTTCCTCCCACAAATGATTCCTATAAGTAAAACATTGTCTACAAGTTCTTTTCTACACTCCTGTAGAAATTATAATCTCTAATAAATCTCAAATGTTATCATAATTTTTTTAATATTCAGACTTCTCCTAAACCTCTTCTTATGAGGATTCGTTAATTACCATGAAAGAACTTTGTTATGATCATCACACATATTCCAAAAATAAAAAGAGAGAAAAATAATATAATGAAAATTTATACATCAACGGTGAATAAAAAAAAAGTTTTATATGTAATCATGTATGTTCTAATATAATGTCCAGGTTAACATATGATTTTCATGTATATTCAAATATAATGTCAAAATTAATAAGTAGTTAGTGTCACACACTCATCTCAGAAATGATGCCAAGGTTTAAAGTATGAGATCAAATATAAATGATATATGCATATTTGGTAGCTATATATTTGGTAGCTGCATATTCTTTACATACATGTTCTGTACTAGATACGTTTAGTATATATGTCACTTTCACCTCAGTATTGATGCCTAGATTCAAGGTGTAAAATCAAACATATGTATAATCGAATATAATGTCGATGAAAATACACGATCTATTACAAAAGAGAATATGAGATCAAATATACGTACAATCAAATATAATGTCAATAAAAATACATGATCTAACATAATTTAAAAATAATATGGATGATGAGGGATCAACCGTTTGACCTAGTTCGAGGTCGAATAGTCCCATACAATCGACTTGAAGACTAAGCAGAAGTAAATTAGGTTCGAATAAGCAGTGTATCCTAAATGATTGGCTTGGAGACATCCGATCAATCGATCAGGCAAGTTATGCCACCGTATTTGCGGTGAACAACGCAAACCATTCCAATAGTACTCATGTATGCTCGAGCATAATATCGAGATTAGCATATTGATGTGGTGATGGTCACCTACTCTAGCTCGAGGGGTGTGATCACATATGATTTTTTGTATGTTCGAATATAATGTCGAAATTATTATGTGGTTAATATACATAATATTGAGAAAAATATCAGAATAAACGCATATATTATTGAGTATAATGTCAATAAAATACATGCTCAAGTGTGAAATCAAATATAATATCGATATTAGTATGAAATAAAACATAATTTAATTGGATTAATATCAAAATATATCAAATACAATGTCGATATAAATTTGGTTTATGATATTATACTCTACCCATCTATCATATGTAAAGGTGTAAATCGGGCCTTAGGCCTTGACGGGCCTAAACCGAGCCAACCCAACCTGTTTAGATAAACTGGTCGGGTCAAGCCGGGTCGAGGTTTCAATTACCCTGACCCAGTACAGTCCATGGCTTGCCAATGGGCTGGACCATGGGCCAGGCCGGTCCGAGTTAGTCTATGGATCGATTTTCTAAATTAAAAAAATTTATTTATTATTAAATAATTAATGTATACATTAAAAAACTTGAAAAGATATTCAACATTTTACATTAACAATTAAATTAAAAAATTATTTATTATTAAATAAATGAAATTTACATTAATATCCTCTATACATAAAAAAAACTAAAAATTTACATTTTTACATTTACAACAGATATTCTGATATTCAACAATTTACATTTTTTTACATTTACAATTATTACATTAATATATATTAAAAATTTTACAAAAGAAATCTATTCATATTTTTTAATCTATAGTAGAAGCTTTCGTTCCTGTTGAAGTTGTTGTCTCTTCATTTCCTGATTCGTCGTTTAAGTTTAAGTTTTGTAGACGATCAACAACATCATACCAATCTTTCAAGCAGACAGAGTGTTCTACAAGTTTTTTCTAATAACTTACATCTTCTATCACTTAAAACTCTTTTTCCTGTAGAAAAGGCAGACTCTGATGCCACAGTAGACGTTGGAATCGTTAGTAAATCTTTAACCATCCTAAAAACTATAGGAAATCTAACAACAGTACTAGACCACCACTTTAATACATCTAAGTTATCTATTTCAATATCACTAAATGCAAACTCACATTCAAAATAAATTTCTAATTCATTACTAGTTGTTGATTTTACATATTTTCCTTTTTTCCTTATTTAATCTACTCCAAAATGAACTCCTATTACTATTATGTGATCCTACAAAACTAGATATATGTGTACTAGAACTACTTTCACTATAATTATTAACATATTCTTTAAATAATGCATATAAGGTTTTCTTAATTTTGTTATTATATCCATCTATTTTTTTCATTTTGATTCATATTACTAAAAATATCATCTATAAGTAACATGCAATTAACTAATCTATGCCTAGAATCCATAATTAAAGCTAAGCATGCCCACATTAAAGATTCATCCCAATAATTATTATATTTTCCTTCCAACATTTGAATAATATATTCAAATTTGACAAATTCTCTATATTGTTGAAAAGTGTTTGTAATTTAAATAAATTAGCTAAAACTAGAGAACTAGTAGGATAATATTGCTCAGATAATTGATTAGTTGTAGTATAAAAAGTTCTAAAAGGGTATGAATTAGGATAGCATTATACCAATCTTCTTCATTTATTAAATAATTAGATCTTAAATTATAATAGGTTGTAATTACGTCACTATAAGTTAAACATGAAGTTAACATATCATATGTTGAACTTCTAATTTAAATTTTTTAACTTTTAAATCTTATTCTACATATCAATATCTAAATTCTTGAAATCTTTTACTTAATGTTTGAATAAATAATATGGCTGCTCTTGTAGTTTCTGTATAATGTCTAATGCAATATATACATTCTTGTACAATTAAATTTAAAATGTAATAACATCTATAATGAAATAAATCACCATTTAATACAAGTTTTAAATTTCTTTGTAATATTCCTACTGTAACATTATTATTAGAAGCATTATCAAAAGAAATTGTATTAATTTTATTATATATTTTAAATTCTTTAATAATATCTTCTATAGTATTTGCTATAGCTTTTCTAGTGTGTAGATGATCAAAAAGTCTCAAACTAATTAATCTATTTTGCAAATTCCATTCTATGTCTATTCAATGTGTAGTTAATTATAAACAAGGAAAATTATTCGGACATGTCCTAACATCACAAGTAAATGATATTTTACATAATAAATTATAAAACATTCCAGTTAAAATTTCTTTATTTTTTTTAATGTTTTATAAATTATATTTTTAGTAGTGTTCCTAGAATGACCTTTAAATTGTGGATTTAAATAATTTTGTACATAATTTTTAAATCTTTTATTTTCAGAAAAATTAAAAGGTTGTTCATCTTGTACTATAAATTTTGTTACACCATATTTTACTTCTTCTACATTATATTTCCAATTAACCATTCTACTTAAACCAACATGCAATTTAGATTGTCTTAAGTCCATATTATCATCTTTATTATGGACAACTATACATTTTGTTAAATGCTTAGCAATATAACCTACATCCTCACCCCTAGGACAAGTATATCTTGAACCACAATCTTTACAATAACATTTATTTTCATCTGTGGAATCTAAGGTTACATGTTCCCAAACCATAAGCTTTGCTTCCTAGGTTTTTTTGTTTCTGTAGATTATATTTGTGGAGTTATTGTTGTTTAGGGTTGTTCTGACTCTTGAGTAGGGTTATAATCAATGTCAGGGATATAATCATAGCTTCCTACATTAAAAGGATAATTCATTTTTAAGTTTTAAAAAATTAATAATAAAAAAATCCGTAACCCAAAAAACCCAAAATCCAAAAATAGAGGGATTAGAAGTAAAGAAATACGAGGGATTAGAAGTAAGGAAATTGACGGACGTCGGACCGTGGACACAAAGGTTGGATCGCTAGAGATGGAAACTGGACTTCGGAGTGTAAGGTTGTTGTTAATGAAGAGTGAAGACCGGAGTCAAGAGCTAAACTTGTATTCCACACAAAGGAGAAGAGTTGAGACTTAGGAGTATTAGAGATTTGAGAAATTAAGAGGGTGTAGAGAGATTGAGAATTGAGAATGAGTGGAGAAGTGTTGTGAAAAATGAGAGGGATGAAGAGGTATTTATAGAAGTGGTGGCTTGTGGAAAAGAGAAAAAAATAAAATAAAAAACTTAATGTTGGGCTGCAACATTGCTGCCCAATGGCCATCAACATTCGTGTAAATGAACATTGATTAACATTCATTTACATGAACGTTGGATGCTTATGGACATTGGCAAGATGCTTATGGACATTGGCAACGGCCAATGTCCAATTTTTATTTTTATTTTTTTTAAGTGGGTGGCCTGGCAAGGCTCGTGGCCTGTCCCCAGTCGGGTTGGGTCGGCAAGATTTTTTTGGGGCTGGACCAATCTGGGCTAAATCACAGGCCAGGTTGGATGACCTAGAGCCGGTCCGATCTAATTTACATGTCTAATCATATGTCAAAAAAGATGTGTTTGAATAGAGTATTGAAAGAATAAAGTGTAAAAGCAACACATGTATGATGTAAGATTGGTCATTTGATCCAATTTAAGGTTGAATCATTTTGGGCAATCGACTTAAGGGCCAAGCAGCAGCGAATCAAGTCCGAAGAAGCACTATGCCTCGAGCGAACTACTTAAAGACACCCAATGTGATGAATCAGACAAGTCATGCCATGTCATCTATGGCAAACGACACATGTGTGATATGAGGTCAAACACTTTGCCTAGTTTGAGGCTAGACTATCCTAAGCAATCGGCTTGAAGGCCAAGCAGAAGCAAATCAAGTTCGAACAAGCACTACGCCTAAGCAATCGACTTAAAGACACCCGAGCAATCGATTAAACAAGTCACATCGCGACGTCAGTTGTGAATGATGCAAAGTACTTAAATACTAGGGATGCACCAGGCCCCAACTCAAATACATTGACTGATAGAGGTCTTTTGACTCTTCTTCTATTCGTAGGTCAATTTGTAAGCTAACTTGAACTAATCCCAACCGGAAGTAGCAAGCAGCACCGTATGGGCCGAGAGGCAAGATCATTTGTATGAGCGAAATCTAAGGTCAAAGAAATGCATGTGATCATGTGACGAATACATAGATTTATATTATTAAATATAATATCGAATAATAAATTATATGACATTGCATATATGGACAACATGAGATACATGAATCATGTGTTGTACCAAGGAGTTTGTATTATTTGATGTAGTGCCAAATAATACAATGGTGTAATATTACATATAGAGTAGAAGTAGACATGGTTCAATCAAAGTCGATTAACCAAACTAAACCATCAAAATGATTCGTTTTGGTTCTCAATTTTTGGAACTACTCTTAGTGGTTTGCTTCTTAATTTTAAGTATGGTTAATTGAACTGAATTAAGAATCGTTATATATATATAGGTCAATTTTCTAATAGGATCCGTCCCTACTTAAGATAAGTAAGACTCTGAATCTCTCAATTGTTGGGTTTGAATCATATGGTAGATCTAATGAAAAAGATGATTACAATAATTACTTCCTTATTTAATGGAATTCTTATAAATTATTGTCATTAAAATGATAGTTACTGAGATGAAGATGAATGATTGAGATTAAGGACCCTACTTTTCTTAAGTAGAGTTGGATTGTAAGTTTACCCTTAACTCAACCCAACCTAAGCTATGCAAATCCTATAAAATAAAGGAAATGTAAGATACCAACATACTAAAGAATAATTTAATTTACTCTTTCGAAGAATGTATTAACAACCTAATATATATTATTTATTAGTGTGCACATTGTAATAAAGGTAATTAATGTCCACTAAAGTAATAGTCCATTAATTAAATGAAGAAGAAGTAAATGATAAAATGATTTGTTTCCATGTCCATAAATAAGACAAAAATATAAATAAAATGGTAATATATTATTTGCATTAAGGAGATTTAGTTTTGTAGCAAAGCACATAACAACTAACGACTAAATTTATAGAATAAGTTCTATCAAAAATCAATGTTTTAATTAGAGATGAAGGTGATAATTAATTAGAGATAAAGGGAATAATAGATTTATATAGATATAGATTCCAAACGTGCATATGATGTACCCAGACCACAAGGCTGTACTCCTACACCTTTGAAAGGAGCTACATTGAGAAGATGATACATGATATATTTGTTTGCATCGCAATACTTTTTTTCATGTAATTAACACATTTATTTTAATTTGTAATCCTATTGACATACAAAATTACATAGACAAATTTACTTTTTAAAATGATGCATCAAGAATTGAAGTAAATGAATTTATTCCCTTCGTTAAATGAAATTGCATGATGTTTTATTTTATTTTCCTTGATGAATCTTGGTGGTCACCACTTGCGCCTTGAAAGAAGATGTTTACCTCACCACAACTTGAAGATGTAAGGATCTCTAAGGAACTTAGAAAAGGGAGGGGATGGATAAGGTTTCTAAAAAAAATCACTTTTTTGAAAGATTAGCTTGATTTCTTAGCGAAAACATATACTATTATGAAAACAGTATGAGATTATGGTTAAGCAATAAGCAATTATAAACCGATCAACTTCTTTATGTAGACTAAAACCATGTTGAGAAATCGATATGATGATGACATTTAAAATCATATATTGATGCACCTTTTTTTATTTTTAATTAATTTAAGGGAGATGCTACAATACACCAGGTATATGGTAGTATGTAAGCTAATTGATCTCAACCGTCTAAGACTAACATCTATTGTTGGTGAAGTGTGGATTTGAGAGTGGCATTTTTGTAAAATACAGGATCTACACCAAACAATGCAAAAGTATACTACGTGATGATGAATCGTAGAATTTTCCTTTATTTAAAAGTATTTTAAATACATGATTATATTATTATAGTACAAGCATATGTCATTAAATTTTAATTATAATCTAGATTTCATAATCCCCTCATCTTAAGTTCCCCAATTTTATGAGATTTCAATAAATTTCAATCATTGAAATTACATGCATTACTCAACGGCGAACCTAACTTCAGAAATTATGAAATTAAAATATGTTTGATGAGTTTGAGTTTTGAAATACAAACCAAAAATACAAAAAAAAACATGTATCTTAATTGTTTATGGGTACACAGTCCCATTTTCTGCTTAAATGATATATGTACATGAACTACATTGAATACAAGACATCAAAGCATGTGTGAAGAGGTATGCAACCAACATGGAGATTCATCTTGGTCAACAACAACCAAGTCCAATCATCAAGCACCCACTTGGTATTTTCTTCATTGTATCTCTCTCTTCGATCCAAGTGCAGTCACAAAGCCTTTATCAACCGTGAGGTTGAGAAAATTTCCAACAAACTCTCTCTTTGGAAAGTAAAATATTTATCCTTAGGTGGTCACTTGACTTTGATAAACTCAGTGCTTTCCGTCATCCCTACATATTACTTATCAATACTTCATTTACCTGTTAAGGTGGAGAAGGAAATAGATAAGCTTAGAAGTAGATTTCTGTAGAACTCTTTCTCTTCTAATGGTAAAGGCCTCCACTTAGTTAATTGGACAATCCTATGTAGATCAAAGATACAAAAGGGTTGGGGGATTATTAACTTAAGAAATTTTAACTATGCTCTAAAAGGTAAGCTACTATGACAACTATTTTCTGAGCACAAAAGTTTGAAATGAAAAGAACTTATAAATGCCAGATATCTATATAGATCATGGCCTAGTGCTCTGCTAAACTCCTCATCAAATAATTGTTCTCCTCTATGGCAAAATATTAAGGCATATTTTGAAATCATCAATTGCTTTACTTCTTTCCAAGTAAACAGTGGTCATAATGTTCTATTTTCGGAAAACAAGTAGTGGAATGGAGAAAAGTTAAAGTTCAAGTACCCTGAGTTATATTATGGAGCAAAGTATAAAAAAGCTACAGTTAAGCAAACTGTCGACCTATTAAGGACTGATTTCAATAAACTTTTTGATCAATCCAAGGTCTTACAGGGTGATCAATTAATCACTCAATCACAGGCAGACATGTTGGTAGATTTATTACAAGACATTATCTTAATGCCTGGTGAGGACAACCTGGTATGGAGTCCAACCAAAGATAACATTTTTACAGTTAACTCTTGTTATAGAGTCCTAAATGATGGAGGCATCAGATTCCCTTTATATTGGAATATCTGGAAAAGCTAGGTACAAAATTTTAAAAAAGGAGAATCTATTTAAAATAGGGTGAAAGAACTCCGAAATTTGTATTCTATGTAAAATGCATAGAGAAACCAATACCCACCTATTTATTCATTGTTCTTTTATATGACCTATATGGAATTTCTTCATATCCTCTTCTATGTACCCTGAGTACTTCAAAATTGCTGACTTGTTTAATTTACCACCTATGCTTAAATTTAATCTTACCAAGCATAGTTGGGTTGCTCTAACAGAAGTCATTTGCTGGTCAATTTGGCTAGAACGTAACAACAGAACCTTTAGAGACTGTAGTAAGTCTCACTTTACAATTATTTATGATATTATATCTCTAATGCATTAATGGATAGAAAATTTAGCAACAGGTTTCGAGAGGGAAGAACTTTTACAGTCCATCTCCTCTATGCATCATGCATGGACCATGAAACAGGTCCCAAATAATTCTGCTTCCTCTATGGGACTCCATGAGGCTCTCCAACCTACGTCAGCTGATGCTATCTCTAATATGCCAAGTTCTGCAGAGGATGTAGCTACAGTTTGATATAAATTATTCTTGCTTATCAATATATTACACTACTTTGTTTAGACACATTTGTGAGAGAGAACAAGGTTTTTTTATGATCTCCTACCGATACATTATTTTATTTCATTTAATTGGAACTCCTTGTTCCAAAGCATTCTGTAATATTTTTTGGACATCTTGATCCTTTAATGGTGGTTTACATAATTAAGGGAAATTTAATATTATATTACCATTTTCAAAAAAAAGCTGTGAAGTTCACCATCTTCTCTCTCAATAAGAAAAGATCAATCTCTTATCATGAATGGAGAAGCAGTCTGCTTGCGGTGCAAACAGCAATCAAAAGATCTCTCCGATTTCAACGTCCATGTAGCTATTGTTCTTAATAAGAGTAGTTCTCAAGTGATATGAAATGGATATGAGCTTAAGTTATGGGGTTGGATAAGTTAGATTTTAGAAAATTTTCTTTAAACTTCATTAAAGAATGAGACTTATGCTCTTGATATAACCTTGAAGCCAATAAAATTTTCTCGACAACACCCTTTTTCCACAATCCCTTTGCATTGAGCCTCTCCACCTCTAAATAACTTAATTTGCAGACAAGAACTCCGACATCTCAATTACTTGTTAGATATTACAGTTGATTGATGGCTTTGCCATTTTTAGGTGCAATTAATGAAGGCATTGATCTCCTCCAAAAGTCTCATGAATACAAAAAAAAAATCAAGTCTTGATATCTCCTACAGAGTATAGTGGTATTCTTAACGATGTCTGGGTGGAAGCACGTTCAGGTGCCAAAGATGTAAATTTAGAATTTCAGGTTGTGTTTGAATATAGCTTTTACTTAATTTAGGGAACTTGAGGAGATCGATATTTTGCATTTTTCTCCATAACAATAACCAAAGGTGACTATCAATTTCCACCTACTGCAACTGCCAAACAGTTTATTTCAACTCATTCATATAAACGTCTAAGATACGTCAATGGGATGAAAATGAGTAATGGTCATCAACTCATTTCAACTCGTTCATACATGCGGTTGCATGTACGAAGTTGAAGTACAACCATATAAAGTTCAAGACATTGTTATTGTTGACGTGTGACTAAAACATGTAATTAACAATTCTCTAGACACAAAAAAACAGTACATTTCTGGAATGGAGACACGGTACATTTCAGTTCACGCAATTAGACCTAATTAAACCTCTTAAGGTTTTGCATGCATATCAAACTAAGCGAAAGAAAAGATGAACAATATGCAAAAATAACCAGAATTCTTTAAGACAATACAATCCGAAACAGCTCCTCTTTTGAAACTTAAATAAACACTTCTCCCAATCAATTGTAGCTCTATACTTGATTGGAACATCAATAATGTGCAATTCTCCTAGCACTCAATTCACAACCTTAAGCAACAGACGAGAAATACATCCTAAATAAAGTCTCCTATTTAAAGACACACGGTTTCTTTCCTCGACAAGTAATAAAAAACACGAACCTGAGTCCGGGATTAAGAACAGCAGCCACCATACCTCTGTGTAGATGCATCATCCTTGATGTTTATATTCTCTCCTTTGCTAGGTGCTGCAGATGCAGTATCATCACCAGTCTCTACTGCCTTTTTGCTGACAATACGATAGATTTGAGTCAAGACTTCGGAAAATGCATTTTCCACATTTGTAGACTCCAAGGCAGAGGTCTCCATGAAATAGAGTGATTCCCTCTCAGCAAAAGATTTCCCATCATCAGACGAAACAGCAACCAGGTGTCGGAGGTCAGATTTGTTGCCGATTAGCATCACAACAATATTTGGATCAGTGTGGTGCCTCAACTCCTTTAGCCAACGCTCTGCATTCTCAAAGGTTGCATGGCGAGTAACATCATACACAAGCAAAGCACCAACCGCACCACGGTAATAGGCACTCGTGATCGCTCGATACCTGCAATTACGGAATCAATAAGAAAGCAACCCCAGGATAATAGATATTATTATGAAGGATCAATAGCACAGGCAAAAATGGAACATTATGAACTCTTAGCAAAATACCTTTTACACAAATTCAATTTAAGTAATAAATGTTGTCCAGTAATCAACATGAAACAGGAGTGAGCTCACTAATACAGTATTAAGAGAATCCTACATAACAACCATACTGTAAAATAGAATTTATTACTTGCAAGCATTCCTGGAAAAAAAGAAAAACAAAAACTATTTTGTCACAACAAGTCAAACAATGGCAGCACCACTGTGGAGGGTGGAAAAGTCGTAAGGAGAGCGAGGAGACTATTAAAATGTAGACATCACAACAAATTATAAGTTTGAAGAGTAGTTGGAAGAAATATAAAACATATACATCGGACTTGGACAATAATCCACAATTAAATATTACAGAGAAGGCATAAGTGCAAAAATTAACAAATTGAATGAGATTACACAAAATTATACACTGTTTGAGTTTCATTCAAAATATATAAACTGTCATAAATCCATCATAGACCTTTCTAAAAAGGATTTTATATAATGTCATCAGGTTTTAACGTAAGTTTAATGTAAAGAAAAAGATATACAAAAGAATTTCCAGAAAGGTTGACGTACTTTGCCGATGAGATATTGGCAACGAGTTAATTTTTTCAGAAAGGTTGAAGTACAAAAATGCTGAGACAACAAAATACTAATCTAGCACATATTGATCAAGAAGTGATTCCATCTTTATTCCCGTGACTATTTGAACAACTTCCAGCTCAAAAGCAAATTATACATAAAGCCCAAAACCACTACTCTACAAGGGTGCTTTCTTCAATCACAATCAATGTTTTAAAGGTCCATTTCGTGTTAGATTTCCGTCCTTCAAAAATAGGAAGCAGGTACTACATCGCTGGATATGTTACAAAAACAAAGTAAAACTATGGAAGTCCATGAAAATCGACTAACAACTTTAAATTTCAATTTAAAACTCTAGGATAAGTTAAAGTAAATAATAGTGTACGTCTAGAACTACTTAGATTCACATTCTAAACATATATCATGTTAAAATTACATTACATACACTAAAATAACGTTCCGAAGTAGAAATCGTATTCGATTTTGGAGGTCACGGTTGTTTGTTGTTGTGATTACTATAGTGTTTATTCTGTATACTTCTCTCTGTTATTGTGTGTACTTGTCCGTACTAGTGTTTTACTTCTCTATACTATTGTGAGTATTTCTTCATGACTTGTATATTTCTCTATGATTTTGTGTATATTTCTCTGTGCTTTTGTGTATACTAGCCTGATCATGCCTCTAGGTAAACAATTATTTAGGTATGTAATATTAATCAAAAGTTGGAAGAGATTTTAGAGGAATTGGAAGTTCCAATATATAGGTAGATTTAAGGTTTGGGGATAGCATTTGGAATATTTTTTGGAAGAAGTTGGAGAAGGGAAGTGGAAAGAAAGGGAAAGGAGATGATACAAATAAATGGAAATGGAAGCAATTGCATGAAAATGGCTACAAGTAAAAAAAATACACCATATTGATACGAAATTTATCCATCTCGGTGGAAACAAGTTATAGTAAAAATTTTACCGTAAGTCGGTCTGACATCAACCCTGTTTACCAACATTGTAGATGGACCCAATATCCAATAATTTTGATTAAATATTGTGTCTATAAACTCATAATCTGACACGTTGGCGAAATTTTACTGACATTTTAACATCCAGTTCCATGGTCACAATAATGAAAATACCTACAAGAATGCCTTAATCCCATTGAGTGGAGTTGGCAATACTACTTTCTCTATTGGCTATCAGCTAGGCATGCTTAACACCCCTTTCAATGCTTCTAACCACGTTATTTTAAGCCTTATTCTATGGCTTTGAACTCCATCGATATCAACTAGTTCTCCCTTTCTGACAGGAGCATCTGAAGACTTATTTGAATATGGTCAAACCACCCAAGGCAATTCTTACTCATTTTATTCCTCAGTTGCCTATTTTTTGCTTATAAACAAAAGATTGTAATTTTGGTTACCCTAATTTGAAAAATTAGAGTAATCAAAGTTACCACTGGCAATAAAAAACTACAACAGTGTTTTCTTTCCCACTGTTTTAAAGCAGTGTTTTGTTCCAACACTGAAAGATTTCCCAGATCATTTTTGAGAATTAAGCAATCTACAAAGTTTGTCTTTCATTTTTGTGACAAGAGTAAGTAATATTCATACCAATGTTGCTACAACAAGGTCAACCCATCATTTCAAGCTGGAAATGGTGTGGACAGACAGGTCAAGAAGACAAAATTTCATATTACATTTCATTTTCTGTTGTACTGAACTTAAGCATGAACGAAAACTACTGAAAATTTACTGATTTGCTCAAATTAAGAACAAAGTATGTGCTTTTAAGTAAAACAAAGGCATGTAATGGACTATAGACTATAGTGCAACTTCTTCCAAGGCAGCATAAGGAATTGAAACACTGATAATTTAAACAAATTTCAAGATTCTAACGAAAGCCATGATTCGCAAAGATCTGGAGCACCATAATATATGATGTTACAGTCTATGCTATCTCAGTATTTCTCAAAGTCAGATCATGTGGGAAATCTTTAGCTTTTCACAGGAACAATACTAATAAGACAGGCAACAAAACAACCACAGAGAGACTAGCAGGTCAGGTATGAGTCTTTTTTACCATTTAATTCTATTACAAGTTGATACCATGACGTAGTAACTCAATTTGGTAAAGATTCTCCCAATGACAGTGGTCCATTGTTCGAACATATGCTCTTTGGATAGTACCAAACCACTACCAGTCTCGAATGAAAAAAGTTAATTTCATTCACTAGTATATTTCTACAAAGTTATATCCCTACTTATTACCACATGCACCAACCTAACCATATCTTAAATCAAATTACACTCCCTACTTGTCCATTCATAGGTATCCATTACAAAAGACCAAGCAATTAAAGTATGCAGTAGCTTAGCTATTAGTCATTCAACATTCATTTTCACCTTATCTTAAGTTCGTTCTCTGGATCTTTTTCTCAATTATTCTAGGTATGTCCACTTTATTATATGTATTGGATCCTCTTTACTCTTTGTATTTGTCCATTGTGGTCCACAACAGATCAGGAAGATTTCTTTCCTCAATTTCAAATATGATATCCTAGCCTAGATCAATTTAGAACCTTCAAACAGATTTTTTACGCAACCACTCCCCCCCCCCCCCCCTCTTTCCTGCTGGACATTGAATCACTGCTGACCTTGAGAAACATTCCATCAACCTCACAGCGATCCAACTCAACCTGCCATGGTGCAGAATGACAATGCTTCTTCTCGTCTTCCCTTTCATTGCATTTCTCCAACCTCTAACATATTATTTTTACATTGGTAAAGATTGTTAGAGTTATAACTTTATGTCCATTTAGTTTATTGGATAATTAGAAATCCATTTAGTTGGATATCCTATAAATATGTAACTCATTTTAGCTAATGAGATAATCTCTAGCTTCACCATGGTACCAGAGCAACCAGATTCTATGACCTAAACACTAACAGCCCTGCCACCTGCCACCGCCACCGTCGCCAGTTCTCCCTGTCGGCACCTCCCTCCTACCCAACAGCCTTCTCCTTTCACACCAGCAACCTTCTTTTCACCCGCCAACGGCTCTTTCCTCCCCTATCGCCGCTGGTGGTGGAAACTAGGATTCTGACAGACCCTTAATCCCGCCGAAGTGGGTTGTTCAGCCTGTTTCTTCTCTCGTTTCTCCTTCAGGCCATGTGTTAGGCTTTCCCATGGCTATTTGTCGTCGTTTGTTACTTCCTGAAATTTCAGACCTTATATATTGTTTTTTTCATCATGACCACACATGAGAATCTCGTAAAGAACCTTAGTAGTACATCTGAGAAATTAAACAGCAAGAATTATTTATTATGGACACAAAGTTTCGAGACCTTTATTATTACACATCGCAAACTAGGTCACCTTACCACACCTCCTCTAGACAATAAAGATTCCTCATATGAAGATTGATTTGCTGATGATGCCACCATCGTCTCTTGGATGGTCAATAGTATGGAACCTTCTGTGGCTCGAGAAGTTATGATGTTGATGTCGATTAAGAAAATTTAGGATACTCTCCGTCTCACCTATGGTCATGAGAAAAACATCTCTCGAGTTTTTGAGTTGTACAAGCGGTTGTTCACTCTTCTTCAAAGGAATCACTCTATTCCAAGTTACTTTACCTTTCTGCGATCTTTACTGGATGAGCTTGAGATCCATCAACCCTTGACGACAGATATTACACAGATGAGACAATATTGGGAGGAACTTGTAGTGGCCATTTAGCTTTTCAGTTTATCTCCCGACCTCAACTCTTAAATCACCCAGACCTACAGTCTACTTTTACTAGAGTTTTATGCATATCTACAGCTACTCTATCTTCAGTCTCCGAGCAGTTTGCTATGGCAGCCACTAGGGGGAGAGGACGTGGTAGTTCCCGTGGTCGTAGTCATTCTGAGACGGGAGGACGGTTTCGATGTACCTATTGTGGTAGGACAGGACATCGCATTGAGAGATGCTGAGATTTGCATGGTCAACCTTCTTCATCCTCATCTGCACATGTTACTACAGTCTCCATCAGCTCAGCCCAACAGTGAAGAGCAGACAGTCACTATTTCACAGGCTAATTATGACTGTCACTTACAGCTACAGGCCACTGATTCCATCGCCACTGCCTCCTATTCCACTTCCACAAGTACTAATGCTCTCCCGACTTCCAGGAGCTCCTCCTGAATAATTGATTCTGGTGCATCCTCCCACATGTCATGTACAAAAGATCTTTTTACCTGTCTTTCTCAATTATCTGATATTAAGTCTATAGCAATTGCTGATGGTAGATCTTGTTCAGTGTCTGACGAAGGGATTGTGCAGGCCTCTTCCTAGGTCTCCCCTGATAGAGTCTTATATGTACCTGACTTTCCTATGAATTTGTTTTCTATTAGTGTCATTACCAAACAATTACGTTGTTCTGTAAACTTTTTCCCTTTCCACTGCACTTTTCAGGATTTACAGACAGGGAAGAGGATTGGTTTGGGTCATGAGCATAGAAATGACGTGTACCTACTGATCACAGACGAGATACCTCAAGAGTTAGCTTCTGTTGCGTCCACCTCTGAGCCGTCTTCACTGTAACACTACCGGCTAAGTCATCCTTCTCATAAGAAACTTCAGCAATCCTTACCTTGGGTTACTGTCTCTCAGTTTGAGTGAGTCGTGTCAGTTAGGAAAGCACCATCGTACTTCCTTTCACCATTTGCGTCTTGCGTCCAATTCTACCTTATTTGAGTTAGTACATTATGACATCTGAAATCCTTCCAGAGTTCCGTCTGTGTTAGGTCATCAGTATTATATTACTTTTATTGATGATTTTTTAAGAGTATCTTGGGTATATCTGTTGAAAGATAGAAGTCATATTTTTGATGTCCTCTGAAATAAAAAAACAGTTTAGAATTATTATCAAATGTTTAAATACTTTGGAATTTGTACAAAACAAGTTTGAATCTTATTGTGCATCTCTAAGCATTCGCAAGCCACATGTCCTCATACTTAGCAAAATGAGGTGGCAGAAAGAAATCACAGACACACTCTTGATGTCACACGTACCATCATGCTCCATATGAAGGTATCCAAACACTTGCGATCTGATGCAGCTCTTACTGCCACTTATCTTATTAACATGATGCCTTCTACTCCTCTTGGAGGTGAGATTCCCCTTCGTCGTCTTCATAAGGATGTCCACTTGTTTTCTTTGCCTCCTAGGGTTTTTGATTGTGTAGCTTTTGTTTAAGACCTCTCACCTGAGCTAGATAAACTCTCTACTAGGGCAATTAAATGTGTTTTTGTAGGATACTCCAGAACTCAACGAGAATATCGGTGTTTTCAACCTTCCTCTGGTAGATATCTTGTGTCTACCAATATTACCTTTTTTGAGTATGTGACATACTACGGTAACTCTGGTGTTGATAGGGAGTTAGTTGTTGAATCTGTTCCTTTACCCACTGTTGTTTCTCCAGTCTCAGGTGATCCACCTCCCTTGCATGTATATCGACGTTGCCAGAGGCCACCAACTCCATCAGCAGTAGAATCAACCTCCTCCTCTAATGCAGATCCATCTCCTAGTGACCTACACTTGCCTATTGCATTGAGAAAAGGTAGTCGTTCCTCCACTGCTCATCCCATTTCCAATTTTGTTACCTATGATTCTTTACATCCACAGTTTCGTACATTTGCCTTGTCTTTTTGCACTGAGTCTATTCTCAAGAATCACCAAGAAGCACTTTTACTTCTGTAATGGAAGGCAACAATGGATGAGGAGGTAGCTGCCTTGGCTGCCCGTGGCACTTGGGAATTAGTGACCCGACCTGTGGGAGCTCATATAGTCACCTATCGTTGGGTTTACACTTTCAAATACAAAACAGATAGCACTGTTGATCGGTACAAAGCCAAACTGATTGCCAGAGGGTTCACTCAGACCTATGGCATTAACTATGATCAGACATTCTCTCCAGTAACTCGACTTAACTCCCTCAGAATTGTTCTCTCGACGACCATCAATAATTCCTGGGAGTTATGTCAACTTGATATCAAACCTGTGGGAGCTCATATAGTCACTTGTCGTTGAGTTTACACTGTCAAATATAAAGCAGATGGCACTGTTGATCGGTACAAAACCAGACTGATTGTCAGGAGATTCACTCAGACCTATGGCATTGACTATGATCAGACATTCTCTCCAGTAGCTCGACTTAACTCCCTCAGAATTGTTCTCTCGACGACCATCAGTAATTCCTGGGAGTTATGTCAACTTGATGTCAAACATACTTTTCTATATGACGATCTCACAGAGATTGTACTTATAGAACAACCTCCAGAGTATGTTACTCAGGGGGAGAATAGAGTTTGCAAACTCAAAAAGACGATCTATGGCCTCAAACAGAGTCCTAGAGCATGGTTCGAAAAATCCTGCCAAGTAGTGTTGAAAGCAGGATTCCAAGAATGTACTATGGATCATTCAGTTTTCTACAGGAGATCTGAGCAGGAGTGTGTGATTCTGGTGGTTTATATAGATGACATTTTGGTGACAAGTAGTGACCAAAGAGGTATCAAAGAAGTAAAAGAATTTCTTGTTGCTCATTTCGCCATTAAGGATTTAGGAAAACCAAGGTACTTTCTTGGTATTGAGTTTACTTATGCAAATGAGAAAATGGTGTTATCTCAAAGGAAGTATGTTCTTGATTTACTTCAAGAGACAAGACAATTGGGATGTAAACCAGAAAACACTCCTATTAAGCAATCACCTCCACTTTGGGATACCAGCTCTGAGTTCTTGAATGATCTCGGTTAGTATAGAAGGCTAATTGGCAAGCTTATTTATCTGACACTTACTCAACCTGACATTTCATATGTTGTTAGCTTGCTAAGTCAGTTATACATGAGCCAAGGAAAGTACACTAAAGTGGAGCTTTACTATAAAAAGAATGGCCATGTCAATGTGGTAGCATACTCAGACTCAGACTATGTAGGAGATCATAGAGATAGAAAATCCACCTCAAGGTTTTGTACCTATATAGGGGAAACCTTGTTACGTGAAGAAGCAAAAAGCAAAACATTGTGTCTCGTTCTAGTACAGAGATAGAGTACAGAGCAATGGTACAAACTACATGCGAGATAGTGTGGATTAAATCTCTTCTTTCTGAGATTGGCTCACCACCTGAAGCTCCAATGCCAATATTTTGTGACAATCAAGTCACCACCTTCATTGCCAACAATCCTATCTTCTACGAGCGTACTAAACACATCAAAGTTAACTATCACTATGTACGAGATACAGTGTTGAGAGGAGTCATTTCTACACCATATACTAATTCGTCTGAACAGCTAGCAGATATTTTCACCAAAGGTTTGAGTTATAAGTCATTCATGTCTTTATATACCAAACTGGATCTTTTTGATGTCTATGCTCTAACTTAATGGAGAGTGATAGAGTTATAACTTTATGTCCATTTGATTTATTGGATAATTAGATATCCATTTAGTTGGGTATCCTATAAATATGTAACTCATTCTATCTAATGAGGTGATCTCTAACTCCAACAAAGATAAAAGTAGAATAAGTTGGAGATTTAAATATCAAACTTTAGAGCCACCCTACATTTTAGTAAGTGAGCTGATATTTCTAGATGGAGAAATGGTCTACTGATTGCTTTCCACAGGACATAAGTCATGGCATCTTGCAACTCAAGATTTTGCTACTTGATGTAATTTGGGGTTCAAATTCCAACAGGTTTATCCTCTTAAATTTAAATTCAATATTTGATTTTTATCTTAATCTATCAAATTTCAGATTTAATGTTTAT
>JAMKQA010043424.1:0-19593 GCA_024699735.1 Posidonia australis | reverse complement strand
TCTCTACACAATTGGAGACAAAATAGGGCTACATAATGACCAAAGAGGTTACATAGTCTGTGCCTTAGCCTTCTTAAATACTAGGGCACCTAAATGGTTTAATGACCAAACTAACCCTGAAACAAAGACATAATTCAAGACATATTTACAACACCTTAGTTACAGTTATTTATTTATTACTGTAATTTGTGTAATTTGCTTATGTTACTGTGATTTAGGTGACGTGCCTGGGTTCGGAGCGTTACAGTGACTCAGGGCATAACTAGGCAGCAAATCGGCTTACCGAATCCAATTCAGTATGCTGTTTTCCTCAATTGTAGAAAATGACCCAACTTTAGCCGCTCGACTCTTCTCCTCCTTGGGATTGAGGGTCGGACATATCTAACACATACCAAAAATCATGTATAAAACGTGGGGTGTAGACCTTTGAGTCTACTTTAAAACCCCTTATACCATTTACAAATCCATTTAAGCATGCTTTTCATCATAAAATCTTAAAGACATGAAGCTCATTACTTGGCTATTGTAGCATGCATTAGAAATTCAACCATAAATCCACAAAATTCACACAACCTAGCATGCTGCTACACATTCATGCCATTCATCACATTTCCATCGTTTCTACTATTTTTCCATGATTTAACTTGCATTATTCATGATTTTCACACATTTAACTAATAATACTTATTAACCACACGAAGGAGAAGAAAGGGGTCACGTACCTCTTTGGGATTTCCAATGACCACCCGCTCTTCGGCGAGCTCTCCCCCTCCACACGGTGCACCTCTGGCTCTCGGTGCACCTTTGACAACACTCCCTGTCTCTGGCTTCGTTGGTTTCCCCTTGTCTCCTCTTACACTTCACTCCTGCTGCCAATGCCTCTGCCCTCTTCTCCTCCTCTCCTCTTATCTTCACCCCTCACCACGAATCCTGTTGACCCGTCTGCCCCCTCATCACCTCAGGTGACGATGGGACGATGCAGGGTCGACCAGCTACGCGCGTAGGCACCTGTGAGGAGAGAAAAGAGAAGAAGAGGAAGACGGCACGTGGTAAAACAGTGGCACAATGCTTGGGTTGACCGGGGTCCAACTCGGGTCTCACATACACAAGTACAACATCAGAAACAACACAACCAGGGAAAACAACAAAACCACTCACACAGAGAGAGAGGCACACAACACTAGAATATCCAGTTATCCATTAATACACCATATTCAAATGTTACAATTAATCTCATGGTTTACATTAACTGGATAATTAGGCCTAGATGTTATAAACTTGTTGCACTGTCGTGACAAGACCACCTCATGCAGAAGTCCTCCTCCCCGAGTACTTACTTGAAGAACCCTTAAAAGGTTCACTCTGAGACAAACACAGGGTACATCCTCTTGACGTCCTAACTCGGGCCTCCTAAGGACTATAACCCTAGACCCTACCAACACTATGCACGGGCCACCTGGGGACTCAAACCCTGGACCCTGCCAGCTTTGCGTTCAAGCCACTTAGGGACTCGAACCCCAGACCCTGTTGATGTTCAACTTGCAACTACGACCTGGACTTGTAGTTGACCCTCCAGAGGTATAAATCATCCCTCATCAATCAGTACGATCCTTCGACCCTTGTGGCTTCTATAAAACTAGGGAAAACCAGGGACCTCTTGGTCCCTCAAAATCTTAGTCATCCCTAGTTCGTTGTTCAGAAGATTCGATCTCTTGGTCCCTCAAAATCTTAGAAATCATTTTCCAAAATCTTTGCAAATCATGCATTTCTTTACCAAATTCTTTTGGAAATAATTTTAAAAAACTGTTTTGAAAATCATTTTGAAAGCACCATAAACTTTGCATGGAAAGCCACTACTAAAAGTCTAAAAACTTTATATCACTTTTCCAAATCCTTTGAAAATCTATTTTCAAAACGAAAATGATATACAGACTCCCAATTTGACCGCTTGTTTGACCCCTATGACGTGGCTACTTATGTGGAGGTCACGTGAATCACACGTGGTGTCATAGTGGTGTTGTGTTACTCCTGCTCCCTCTCTATCTCTCTCTCCTACTATTCTAATCAAACTACAGTCAACGTACAAGACAATTAATGTATCTTCATGCTCTTATGCTCTCTTTCCAATAGGAGTTTGGACGGAAACCAAACCCAAATTGCCTCCATTATCTCCCTCTTTTCCTCTTAAATCATCCATTTTTCAGCAATCTTTCAACAGAACTCTCTTCAAAATTCTACTACTTTTCGATTTCTTCATTTGCTACTTTGTATCGAGAAGAGTCTTTTTTGCAACTCATGTTGTTTCAATTATTGTAAGGTTTAATTGCTCAGAAGTTCTTTCTTTTTCATTTATTACAAATAATTGGATCTATATTTTTGTTTGAAATGGTCAGAGTTAGTTACATGTAATACAAACCCATTTAATGCTTGCTTAGTTTCTTATAGTTTGTAAGATTCTACTGGATTAAGCTACAATTTTATTATTGTGAGTATCTTCTTGTTTTCTTTCTGTTTCTTTGTTTCCTAGTATTTCGTTATAGTTGTCATGTTGCCTTTTTGTTTTCTAGTTATTTCTTTGTTTCCTGGCATTTCATTGTAATTGTCATGTTATTATGTTGTCATTGGCTTTCGTTGAGTTTTTCTGTTCCCGGTTATCATTTGCCTGTCATTGTCGTGTTATTACGGTGTCGTTGGATTTCTTCGCAATATTCTATTCGCTAGTGTCATTTGTCTATCAATGTAGTGTTATTTTGATGTCATTGGATTTTGTTGTGTTGTTATTCTTAGGAGAAACATGATTGATAAAATGGGAAATGTCATTAACTTGGAGGATGATCTTCGTGACACCTGGGATTGGGGTCGTTATAGTAATGAGTTGGATGTAGATGGTAATGGAGAAATCAAGAAAGGTGTGGACAATCTTTGTAAAGATACTGCACCAATGGCTCTTGAAGATGTCGATCATGTCGTTGATATGGAAATTTCCATTGATGAAATGGAAGTCAGTGAAGTACATTTTGTTGATCTGAACAGTCTTTCTGAAGATATTGCCCCAATGGCTCCTACAGTTGAGATGAAGTTTAAATTATTTTTTGACAGTCTGAAATACTACACAACTTATGTTGATAGTGTAGGGTTTAGTGTGAAGATACGACATTCTTGTAAGATAGTTGGTTCAAGTGATAATCCATATAAGAGAGCTACCTTTGCTGTTGCAAAAAAGGAAGAGGTTCAGTGAAGCCTCATTACTTACTGTATGGAACGAAGCTTTTGGCAAAGACACAATGTCAAGTTCGAATAGTGGTTTGCCTACACATTAATGGCAGATACCAAGTAACGTACGTGAACGACGAACATAACCATGAAATGTCGGACAAGTCATTGATGTGATTACTACATTCAAAGAGGAAGATGGCATATTTACATAAGAAAGTAATTGCGAACAATGACCATGTTGAAATACCTATATCCAAGACAATGGTTTTGTTTGTTGTAGAAGCTAGTGGGCATGAACACGTGCTGTTCACTGAACAAGATTGTAGGAATGCCATGAAAACAATAAGAACTCTCCAACTTGGTGAGGGTGATGTTAAAGAAATTCATGCTTACTTCCTCTACATGTAGTAGAAGAACCAGAACTTTTTTTACATGATCGATTTAGATGAAACAGGTAGACTAAAGAATGTCTTCTGGGTGGATGCAAGATTAAGACTTACATATAAGTATTTTGGTGATATGTCATTTGACACGACATATTTGGTGAACAAGTGGGATATGTCATTTGCCCCCTTCATTGGGAGTAACCACCATGGCATTCTATGTTACTTGGATGTGCACTTTTGTCAGAGGAGACAGTTTCAAACTACATGTGGTTGTTCAAAATGTGGCTGAGTTGTATACATGGTATTCAACCCAAAGCCATAATTACAAATCAGTTAGGAGCCATCATGTGAGCGGTGAAGCATGTCTTCCGTCAAGCAAAGTATCAATTGTACCTCTGGCACATAATGAATAAATTTTTTACCAAGTTTGGAAAATTGGATGCTAATGAGAGATAGGGGGCAAAGAAGGCTATGTAGATTGTAGTCTATGATTCCTTAAGTGTGAAGGAATTTGAGGATACATGGAAACAAATGTTGTTGAAATATAAATTAAGAAAATTTAAATGGTTGGTGAAGTTATATCAATTATGTCATATTTGGGTGCCTACGTTTGTCAATGACACCTTTTGGGTTGGTATGTCTCTTTATTTTGTTTCGGTATGTTTATCCCTATTATGTGTCATAGTGGTGTCATTACATTGTCATAGTGGTGTCATTACATTGTCATTGTAGTGGGTGTCATGACTAGTTACTTTCATGTCACTAAGTATGCCTACAATACGAAGGAGTGAAGGAATGAATGCGCTCTTCGATGATTACATAAATTTGAAGACAAATTAAAACAATTTGTTCAGCAATATAAGGTAGCACTTTAGGTTAAGTGTAAAAAGGAAGCACAAGTTGAGTTCGATTATGCTCACAATAGACCAAATTTGCATACATAGTTTGTATTCGAGAAACAACATAGTGAGACATACACTTTAATCATGTTTAAGAAGTGTCAAGAGGAGATCATCAACACCATGTATTGTGAGATTTCACCAACAAGACAGAATGGTAGTTAGATTATTTATTCCATGAGTGAGCTGATGATGTTAATGAAGCCACCTATCACATTTAAGAAGATGTACATGATTGAATGGGAGTAACACAACATTGATCTAAAATGCAACTGTTGATTATTTGAGCATGGTAGAATACTATGCAAGCATAACTTTGCCGTGATGAGGAATAGGAGACTAGAATGTGTGCCTCCTCAGTATTTGCTTGATAGATGGAAGAAGAACCAAATGCAGTTGTATGTAAAAGAAACTTACATATGTGAGAGACGCACAAATGACACTCTATGAAGGTACGAAGATATCTATTGTAGATATTCTGAATTTGCTGATATTGGAGTTGTATCTGATGAGAAATATCTCAAGGTTGTCGATGCTATAAAAGATGCTCTCAGAAAACTGACTCCTTCTGTAGAGCCAGTATATTCATTTTTAGCAACTTCGGATACTAGGAATGAAAATATGGAAACACTTGTCATCAAAGATCCTTATCCTATTAATAAACTAGGCTGACTATCCACTAGCAGAAGGAAGTCAACAAGGGAAAAGGTTGTTGCCAAGTATTTTCGAGATACCCAAAAGAAGAAGAAGAAGCAAGCACGGGCAAAAGATGAATTGGACTATGAATTCCAACAATGGATACCAATGACCCCAACAATGGAAAACTTAACTCAAGACCAATGTATTAGTATAAAAGTAAATGTCGTAAGATCAATTGTAATTTTACAAGATATTATGATGCTGTCCATGTATGAAGTAACATAATATGATAGTAAATGTCTTAAGATCAAATGTAATTTTGCAAGATATTACACTACTGTCAATGTATCAAGTAAAATAAAAATTACATCATTGTCAAAGTATCAAGTAAAATACTATCAAACTACTGTTAAAATTGTATTAAACTCTTGGCAAAGTATTTGTTTAACACTATCAAACTACTGATAATCTATCAAGTATCAAGTATCAAGTAAACTACTATCAATGTACCATCAATCTATCAAGTAAACTTATCTGGTAGTGCATAGGAGTGTCTAAATAATCTAAGTACCATTGTTTCCCGTGACGCATGCATCTGCATGGGATCTTTGTTGCATATTTCCATTCCATTGTGCAGATAGTCCATCCAATGCAAAACATATGCTACGCAATCGTTGGTTCTTGGAGCTTGTTGATTACAGTTTTAAGCAAAGCTTAACGACCACTACTTAGAAAGTCTTAGCCTCTAATTTATGAGCTAGAACCACTGCTTCAACAATAACAATGCTATTTCGTCATGTACACCAATAGCTTCTTGTGTACTCGATTTGATTACATCGTTGATGAGAAGGCGATTGTAGGATGTTGCACAACACTCATGGAGGTCTACTACCAGTAGATACTAGTGATCCGATGATATAATAGGCTAGGCAATGTAGTCTACTTGTGAGAGGTGGTCCATGGTATTGCCAAGCATCATTTGAGCTTCATCAATTTGCCCTTGGGCTAAAAATTGAGTTGCATTACTGCCCACAAAGTTGACATATTTATTTGATTAACCAAAGTCCCTCTCCTTTTCTAGGAGCTGAATGAAGCAGTCCACGACCTGAGGGATAGAACAAGCACTATGTTAAATACAATTACACGAGGAATAAAATTATGTAGATGAGACTATGGTGAGTTCTGACATCCGAGTCGAAGTAATTGGTGCAACAAGCTCTTACCAAGCAACTTGCAACAAAAATTCACTCAACAAATGGTGAACAAAGTGGCTTCTTGCCGATATACTCTTATTGGTGACATGGGCACCTCAATCGACACCTCTTTTTAGTAACTATTCCCATATCAAGAAATGAATCACCACCAATTGATGCTTCAATTCTTGGCTCACTTTTTCCTACCAAAGCCTGTGACTTCTCCATGACAATTCCCAAATCAATTGCCTACCAAACGACCAATTGTACACCAAACTGTCTTTCTACTCCACTACAGGCTTTCCTAGAACACACTATGGAATGAGGGACAACTGATACAGTGTAATGACTTGTGTCACAACACCTAAGATCCATTAGCCTAAATAAATTTAACACAATAAAAATGATAAATTTACAAAAGAATTAAAGGCTAACAAGGCATCTAAACTATCAGAAACCTACAGTGAATGACTAGATGACTCTGATTATATGCACATTAGAGCTAAACATTGCTACTCGTCTGTACTTGCAACTAAAATCATAGGAAAGCACGGGAGTGACTAAAAAGTCACCTAGCACACATCTTACAAAAATCACATGAAAACTAGAATAAAACATGCAATTAGAATCAAAACAGGCTTTTAAAATAATTTCTAAAATTTTTATATCTTTGAAAAGTACCGAAACCACCAACACTTTAAAACTCAAGCCTTACTAGCCAAAACTTGAGCCAGATTAGCAAGAAAACACCAAGAACACATTGAGTTGTGTTACTCAGTGTCAAGCAACCAACTCTGGCCACAAGCAGCTACTAAAGTACACTGCACTACCACAGACAAGCCACCCTACAAGGAGCAAGTCTGTCATGGCATCCTTCCACCTGAAGGACTCTCTAAAGGCTAATGTAACGCCCCAAACCCAGGTACATTACCTAAATCATAGTATCACAAGCAATAACAATAATTACAGTATTAATTAAACAACTGCAACTAACTAAGGCTCACCTCTAGGAACAATGTGCGGCTAGTGGCTCCTACACAGGCACCGAGACTGGACTACACCACCTACACCTGAAACCAAACAAAGCACACGTGAGTGACATCCAAGTCACCCAGTATGCGCCCCACACAGAAAACCACGGCAAAACAGCGAGAAGACACCAGCCTAAACTATCACAAAACGTGGTTTTCAAAATCCATTTCAAAACAATATTTCTTTTTAAAACATTCAGAATCTCTATCCAAAAACATGCTTTTTTTTTCAAAAGCTCACATTCTCCTTTTCAATTCATGCATCTTTAAACCTTTTTTTATGCATTTCGAGAAATCCACATTTTCAACCAGATCTAGCCTAAAACACAGAGCCTCACATGGCTCAAAACAAAATCATGTACATTGGTTGGCAACTGGTTAAAACATTACGCTTACTTTTTTTGCTAGAATCTGAAGACAAGACACAAATCTAATTCTAGCTAAACCACACATCTTATTTCCACTTTTCTTATTAGTGTTACCTTGATCAGAGGTAATCAGGCATACAAGCAGTAGGTGAGGACACCAATTCTCTTACCTCCCTGCACTACCGCAGTGAAGTTCCCCGTGTAGGAGGACACCGTCGCAACCAACAAGCCTCAATTTTATTTCATATGCATGGGGATACGTCTTTTTCTGATGTCCCATTGATGACCCGAACACCTAGGTTCATATACCTAGGCTCAGCCTACACCGTCTTAAACTCAGTAACCACGATCGTATCTGACAATTGGATCCATACCAATTTGCCGACACCAACCCCTCGTGGTTCCACATTGGCAACCATGGTCGTATATGACAATTGGTTTCATTGGAGTCTCATACTCCTACCACATTATTGACACCAACCCCTCGTGGCTCCAGAACACATTATTATTTTCTTTTTCAAAACTCTTGGGTTTTATTTTAAAACCATTATACATTCTCTTTTCTTTGTAGGGAATCATTCCCAAGCTAACATGACCCTCCATTTGGGTCCCAGGCTCAAAATCATATAAAACCATGCATTCACACTTATTATTGGGTCTCATGCCCAAAAATCAAATTAAATCAACATTTATCAATTTCTTTCCATTATGGGGCCTTAGGCCCAAAACCACCTTCTAGTTCGTTTATTTAGATTCCATATTCCTCCATTACATTTACATGGGGAAAATATTATTAACACATGCCCATTATCCATTCAAAACCGTCTACTTTTCATTTATCACACACAATCAATCATATGGGCCAAGGGTCTGGTTCGATAGACCAAACTAGATTGGCATACCAAACTAAGCATCAAATACTTAAAATGGTCGACTGAAACTAAGGATCAGTTATCCAAACATTTCTGCTTCAGTCGACCGAAATATCTTTGATCAATTGAAATCTTCTGAAATGGAAGATCGGGTATTTTTGGTCCACCGAAACTGGGCTTCTGATTGAATATTGACAAAAAAATGATATGTCGAACCAAAATTGGCATATCAAAATTTCTAATTTTAGTAAACGGCCCCTGTGCCCTACCCATTTGTTCATTGGAATTAGAACCTCCAGCGGACCCAACAAACACACCACATAAATCATGAATAAAACATGGGGTGTAGGCCTCCAAGTCTACTTCAAAACCTCTCAAACCATTCACCAATCCATTAAGCATACTTTCCACAATAAAATCTTAAAGACATGAAGCTCAATACATGGCTACTGTAGCATGCATCAAAATTCGGCCAGAAATCCACAAAATTCACACAATCTAGCATGATCTCTACATATTCATGCCATTCACATCATTTTTATCATTCCTACTATTTTTCCATGATTTTACATGCATTTTACTTCATTTTCATGCATTTATTCCATTTTCTAAAACAAAAGAGGAAGGAGGAAGGGAGGGGTCGCGTACCTCCTTCGACGAGCTCACTCAACTCTGGTGGGCTTCTCCTCCTCACGGCGATGCTCGACCTCTGGTGATGCACCTTAGGGCTCACACTCCCTCACACACACACACACACACACACACACACACACACACACAAGGCACTACCTGCAGTTGCTCTGGCCCTGATCGTGCCTTCCATGCCATCCCCTCCGACCCTCTTAAACCTCCCTTCCTCGGTCACCTCCATGAAACTCGTCGGTCACCGCCCCCACTAGGTCTGATAAGGAGGAGACGAGACAAGATGGCTACCCCCTATAGGAAGCACAGGTTGTGGAAGAGGAAAAAGGGGAAAGAGGAAGAAAATAGGCATGCAAGTTGGGGAATACTATGCTCAAGCTGACCAAGATCCAACCTGGGTCCCACACACACAAGCACAATGCCAGAAACCACACAATCAGGGACCAATGAACCCAACCACACAGAGAGAGACACATAATAATACCAGAATATCAAATTATCCATTAATAAACCATTTTAAAATATTACAATTAATTACATGATTTACAATTAAAAATGGATAATCAGGCCCAAGTGTCACAACTAACGACACACTAGGAAATCCTGTCCTTTCTCAAGATGTTACCAGAAATGGAGCATGTGCTCTACCCGTACTAGCCAAACACTAGTAGGGTACATCCTCTCTACATCCACACCTCGATACCTAGAGCAACCAGAGTATCATACCTCTAGGTCTGAATAGTACCCTGAGTCTCACACCTAAAACAATTGGAGTATCATACCTCCAGATTCAGACGACACCTCGACCCCTAGACCTCAACCTTAACCTCGTGAATGACAATCCAAGAGTATCGTACCTCTAGGATTCGACGAATACTTGCTTGCAACTGCTTGGCCTCGACCTCAACCTAGGTAACACGCTCAATCACCTAAGAATGTCGTTACATTCCCTAGTCTAGGTAACATGCATCTCGATATCTTGGCCTACCACACCAGATAACCACAAAAATTCTTTTCAAAACATTACCACACTTTCCTTGAAAACCACTTTCAAAACTATTTATATTTCACCAGGATATTCAAAAAATCAAAACACAATTTTACAACATTTAAATTACCAAGCCAAAACCACTAGAATACCAAAACAAGGTCTGACTTGGGCCCTAGAAACCGTGGAACCCACCTATGTAGGGCACCTGTGTAAGTCACCTGCGTAGGTAACCCATGGGTTGCCCTAGAATCCAAAGCCCAACAGTTGGAAACAGTGCACTTGGAAATCACCCCAAGTGAGAATGACTACCGATCTCACCATGAAACACCATAAATTCAACAAATATACACAAAATGGAGATATTCAAGTGCTCTACAACATGGAACAAGAATCAAAACATTCCAAAAATTGAAGCTCAAAATATGAAAATCAAAAGAGGAAGAACACAGTCGGGTGCACTATTCACCTACACTAAAAATCCATTGTAAAAGCTACCATAAATCTCCTAAAATCATAAAATCACTATCAAGCATCCACTAATCTACACATTTGGATCATTTTGAAACAAAATTGAAGAAGAATGGTGAGGTGTGCACCTTGATAGTCGCACTAGAGACCCTTTCTCATCGCCGACAACCCAAAACTATCCTCCAATGAACACCCTAGCTCTAGGGCTTTCCACGGCCTCCACACGAGCTTGCTCGATCACTAGAAGATGATTGAAGTTCCCTGCACCCACTACACCAAGCTCTAATCACCTTTCTACCTCACTTTCACTCACTGACTAGAGGAGAGAAGGGGAAGGCTCAAGGAGATGGAGGAGAAAGGAGGAAAAGGAGAGGACGGAAGGCCTGCAAAGGTCGGCGCTCACACTTTTCATTGGGCTCGAGGAAGAAGAGCAAGAAACGGTGGCTTGCGGTGGACTTTATGCGTCCTTATATAGCGACCCAAACGTGCATGAAGCCACATTCCCACCTACACGTCTGTGACCATATCAGCGACTGCTCGTACGAGATACAAAAGGCCAAATGCACGAATTGATAAGGTCACGGCAAAAAGGTGAATCCAAGGGTGAACAACGACTTGAAAGCACCAAAAGCAAAAGCTAAACGATAAGGATAAGTGTGACCATGCCAACCTGGGGGTTCGACGCGGCGTCGCGCTAGAGAGAGGAAATCACAGCCATGCTAAGATGGCGAAGGCCCAAGATAGGATAAAACAAAAGAAAAGGAGTAATCACCTAGTCTTTTAAGGGAAACATGAGGAAAACCACAAAAGATCGAATGCATGAGATGCAAATACAAAGGCTAGGTGTCTGCTAACCAGAGGACGGGTAAAGATTCCTATTACGCACGAGGAAGGTGTTAGGCATCCTCGTACGCCCGAGAAACTCGATCTTTCTAGTCTAAATCGCTTGCTAAAAACTGGGTGAATGTTCGCTAAGCCTAGATCGTGCTCTAAACATGCTAATATGAATGTCAAGACAAAACTGGATGGATGTGCATGATGGTATGCGAAAACTGCGAAGAAATCCACATGAAATGACGAAATTGCAAAGTATGACATGACAAAGAAAATCACATGACATGACGAGGTTTTTGCAAAGAATGATTCGAAAAATCAAACAGGCCTCAAGAAAATAAAAAAATGCAAGCAACTCTAGTCAGCAGAATCATAAAAAAACATTATGGAAATCGAGATAGGAAAATTGCAAAGAAACCCACATAAAACGGACAAATGATGCCATGCAAAGAAAATCACATAAAATGATGGTGCTTCTGGACAGAATGCTTGGGAAAACCATATTGATGTCAAAAAGATAAAAAGTGGGATCAACCCAAGTCCTCGGAACCATAAAAAAGGTTGTGAAAATCAAAAGGGAGAAATAGTCTACAAATGGGCCAATGTGGGCCTTTTGGTCAGTTCATGTGCGCCCTCGGGCGATGAAATTCAAATCAAAAAATTCCGAAGGATAGAAGTAAAGGAAATCAAATCCAATGTCAGATGATGGACTCTAAAAACAAAATGAAGGAAAATCCACGAAAGCAAGGCGTGAGATGAAGGCTCGCTTAAAAAGGAGAGACCGATGCACAAGTGTGATTAAAACCACACGAAATGGATGAATATGTGCCTAAATGTGTAAAAAGTGCTAAAGGCTGGCTTGGACAGGGATTATGCAAGACTGAGTGCGAAAATTAAAGTGCATACGCATGGATTAGAGATATAGGGGCAATTTGGTCATTTTCATGGCCAGATGCGATAAATGCAAGTATGGGGTTGTGCATGGTCTAAGTTATGTCAAAATGTGTGTAAAACATCTAGAAAGTGTTATTTGTAAGAAAACATGGAAGGAAAAAACAATAAAATGATATAAACACGATAAAGGACAAACACGAGGGCTAAAATGCAAAATTCGTAAAAAAGGATGAGGATTTGGATCCAAAAATGTATTCATAACTTCTACTCTACATGAAGATGATGGATCAAATGTGCATGTGGCACTAAGATGTGTGCAAATCACACTTGGGTAATTTACTGAAAACTCAGGGTCTAAAGTGCAAAATTCACACATAAGTGCAAATAGGATCAAAATATGAGACTAAAGATTGATTTATAGTGAAAACATGGTTTTTAAATGAAGTCTATGATTAAATGCAAAATATGGAATGCAATAAGGGAAAAACATTAAAAATATGCAAAGAAACATTTAAAACCCTAAATGATGGATTTAAAGTTAAACTAAGGGTCTATATGCAAATTCCCTGTGTTCTGGATTGTTTATTAAAGATTTAGGGACTTATGTGCAAAATGTCAAGGACCTAAATGTGATAAAAAGTGAGCTTTCATGATGATCAGTGTAATTATGGAATTCATTAGGATTCAGGATGCAAAATTCACAGAAAAACTCATTTTTTAAAGTTCTAAGGGCTTAATGCAAAAGATCAGGACTTAAATGTAAAGAAAATTCAATTTTAATGATGGCCAGTGTGATTTTTAAATCTTTTAGGGTTCAGAATACAATTTCACAGGGAAAACTCATTTTAAACAATTCCAAGGGTCAAATACAAATGTTCAGGACTTAATTATAAAAGAAATATGGAGGCAGGGGCTTAAATGTAAATAAACATGCATAAATAAAACTAAAATTGAAATTAAAAAAGAAACTGGGTAAAGAGTGCAATATTTACAATAATAATGAAGAACTAAAGGGTTATTTAAAATACCAGGGACTTGAGCATAAGTAAAAGGACTTAACAGTAATAAAAAAGGACTTAAACGCAAATAACTTAAAACTAAGGGAGAAAGATAAAAGAAAACGATGGCCGCCGGCGATTCGAAGATCACTGGTGGTAGAGGACTAGGGAGGCCATCCAAGGCCTCCCTGGGGGACGATCCCTCATCAAAGGGTGAAGAAAGCAAGAAGGGGGAGGAAAGGAAGAGATCCATTGGTGCCGATGATCCATCCAGCGGCTGAAACGGCGGGTCGACGTCACCTTGATCGTTCTTCTCTGGCGACGGCGAGCTTCACCGACGGCGGTTCCACAGACGTCCAAGCAGCGAACTGAGGGTCTAGGGAGCTTGGAAGAGACGCGGCGGAGCTCTTCGGGGTATCGGGCTCGGCTGTGGTGGCCCGAGGCACGCCACCCATCCCAAACTCCGGCAATGATTGTGACGGCAGTGGGAACAACGTTGCAGCGAAGGAAGCACTCGAGCGATGGTTTTGGGACGCTCGGTGGTCCACAGGGAGGCTCTCAGAGGTGTCGGTTCGACGCGGGCGTGACCGGAGCATCCCGGGGAATTCCACTACGGAGACGGTCGACAGAGGAGCAATGGTGACATCTTCAGGCATTCGAGGGCCCTCCCTTGAGTGATAAGATCTCAAGGAGGAGGAGGAAGAATTGGGGAGGAGAGTAGGAAAGACCCGGGAGCTTTGCCCAGACTTGGAAGGTTTGGGGCCTCGCCGGTGGTGGTGAACCCACCACTGGAGGCGACGGTAGACAAGGGTGATCCCTTTGGCAAATCGGGACCAAGACACTTGGGAAACGTTCCAAACCTAACATAAGACGCTCTGAATTGGAAAAAGAAGAGGGGGAGAAGAGTACCTGATGAGCGGGGTTGTCTTCCTCGGCGAGACGGGCTGACGGCGGCGTACTCCGGTGACGCTCTGGTTGCTGATGGCGGGGGGCTTCTGGGCTGAGGAAGAGGGTGGAGGAGGTGGTCTGGATGCAGGCTCGATGCTCTAGGGTGGATTGAAGTGCTGGAGAGGTTGGAAGTGGATCCCCTTGAAGATGGCTGTCGTCGGTGGAGTTTTAAACTCCGGTGAGGCCTTTTTACATCGTCGATCCCCACCCGCAAGTGCTGAGCGCCATTGGATTGGGCACGTGGCCAAGGTAGAAGGTTCGGAGATCGCGGGGGTCAAGGATGCACTCCGGAGTTCTCGAGATTGATCACCGGAGTTTTCACCGGAAATCAAGGTCTCGCCGGAATTATTTTTCTTTATTTATAAAGTTTTTGATTTAAAAGTGTATTGGACTTATGGGCCTGTGGATTGGGCTTAGGGTTTGGTATTTTTTGTTTTTCTTTTGTTTATTTTGTTTTTAATGTTTTTAAATGGATTTGCGTTTTTGATTTTAAGTTTTAAATAAGGGTTTTGTGATTTTAATTTAGGCTTTTTATTTATGTTTTATGATTTTAATTAAATTTATGGTTAAGGTTTAATTAATTGGTTTTAAATTCGGGTTTTAATTATTTTAGTTTTTTGTTTTATTTTTGTTTTGGGATTTTCATTGATTTTTGGGTTTTTGATTTTAAGTTTTAAATTAGGGTTTTGTGTATTAAATTTGATTTTTAATTTTGAGATTTAGGGTTTAATTAATTGGTTTTGAATTAGGGTTTTAATTAATTTAGGTTTTTTGTTTTATTTTTGTTTTGGGATTTTCATGGATTTTAGGTTTTTTGATTTTAAGTTTTAAATTAGGGTTTTGTGATTTAAATTTGATTTTTAATTTTGGGATTTAGGGTTTAATTAATTGGTTTTGAATTAGGGTTTTAATTATTTTAGGTTTTTTGTTTTGGGATTTTCATGGATTTTAGGGCTTTTGATTTTAAGTTTTAAATTAGGGTTTTGTGATTTAAATTTGATTTTGGGATTTAGAGTTTAATTAATTGGTTTTGAATTAGGGTTTTAATTATTTTAGGTTTTTGTTTTATTTATTTTAGCTTTAGGGTTTTAGATTTAATTTATTAGGGTTTTAAGTTTAATTAGGGCTTTGAATTTTAATTAATTAGGTTTTTAATGGATTTTGACTTTAATTGGGGTTTTCACTTAATTACTTGGATTTTAAATGGATTTAAGTGGATTTTATTTCATTTTGGCTTGAATTAGGGTTTTTGTTTGATTAATGTGATTTTAAGTGGATTTTATTTGATTTTAATTTGAATTTGGGTTTTTATTTCATTAATTGGATTTTAAGTGTTTTAAATTTGATTTTGACTTGAATTAGGTTTTTGTTTCATTAATTGGATTTTAAGTGTTTTAAATGTATTTTGTTTGGTTTAATTTTAATCAAGTTAGAGTGGACTAGTGTGGGCCCGAATGGGCTTCTCTGGGCTTAAGTGGGCTAGGGTTTGTGTGGACTTAAGTGGGCTAGGGTTTTGGTGGTCTCAACCAGAGCATTATCTGGAGGAGCCTACTATCAAGTGACTTTAGAATTGGAGTGTCTACAATAGGAAAATAAAAGAGTCGTCACCTAGTCTATTAAATGGGAAAATGAGGAAAACCCGATGCAAAAGAAACAATATGCATGCAAAAAAAAGTGAAGTAAAATGCAAGAAGATGATTTATTCTGAATGGATGCGACACATGGGTTATTGCGTGCCAAAGGAAGGTAATGACCCTTGTTATGCGTAGGAAAGATGTTAGGCACCCCTATATGCCCGACGAGGTGATCTTTCATGGATTGATCACTCGCATGTGTGGCTGTGTAGGCATCAAAATGCCAATTGATGTATGCCAATGGGCAATATGCTTGAAAGCGTTGCAAATATATGCTCCTTGGATATGCCTAAGGTGAATGGATGTTTGATGCTATGTAAATGAATGCAGAAAACATGTAGAGTAACAAATCTAGCATATGGGAATCAAAACCAAATGAAAGAAACATGCAAAATAAAGCTCAGCTCTATTGCCTGTGCTCTGGATCAGAGCAGAATATGCTAGAGAGGTGCGCCAGCTAAATTGCGCTTGCATATTGCACTAGCTATTTGCACCCAAGGCTTTCTATAACAAACAGCGAGCTTCATTGCAACAATGATGGAAACTAAACATTCAAATAATGACAATGTACATTAAGGAAGCATGTTGGGATACAGTTGAGCACTCCCATGTATTAGGATAGAATGCAGGGTGCTTAACCATTTCTCCCCACCTCCATGGTGTGTTGCTGGCGGTCCTTGGCTTTTACAGCCATGGAATGGGCTGCAAGCTCTGGGAACCTCCTCTAGGGTGTTGAGAGATGGAGGAGGAGGGAAGAAATGAAGTGGTAGGAGCCATGCCATGCAATGCAAATGAATGGCATGCAATTCATGACCGACAAACCATCCCCTATGATGCCAAACTTTGCTACTACTAAGAAGACCAGGGGCTGGAACGAAATGGTTCCTAGGCCGTGAGCTCGTTGGGGCATCAAGGAGGCAACGAAGGACGAGAGCATGTGAAGAGATGGGTTCTATCTTGAGCTCATGGCCAGCAGGCAGCAACCTCACTTAAATGACAGGAACCCATCACTAAAGCATGCGATAGTGAAGAAAAGCCAATGCAAAACGAAACGAAACAAAACCAAATCAACAAACAAGAATTAAGCCATACAAGGTGAAAGGAGGCTCAACTACTGTGCTAGGAATGTGTAACGACCCCCAAGTCGCTACCACTCATTCTAACCATATTTTTCTTTTTCTTTTTATCTTATCTTTTATTTCCAATTACAACTACACTAATTCAGAATTAAATCTAAGTATAAACAACTAAGCATATTTAACAGAAAGTAAAATTGATAACTAAACACTCACTAGAATCCCTGAAGTGTGGTAGTGTAACTCCAACCTGCTTACACTAGTAAACCAGCTCCTATCCTAGACCAACGAAAACACAAATCAACAACACACATGAGTGACCACTCAAAACAGTCACTCAGCACACACCCACCCTAACACACACCACACGACTTGGTGAACTGCGCCAAGGAGCAACCAAACTCGGGCATCTTACTTGGATGCCACAACACTACAACAGGGCAACTCACCATTGCCCAACACACAGCAAATCCTTTAAAACATGCTTTTAAAATCTGTTTTCTCTTTTCCTTTTCAAAACCATATACATGTTCTTTTGAAATCCTTTATGCACACTTGAAATGGCTACTCTCACCAAGTTAAGCCCAAAACAACACCAAAATACCAAAAGTCACATAGCTTGATCCCTCACACTCTCTATGCGGACTAGACAACCAATAGTGTCTAAATACTCACTGTAACATCTACATCACCCATTACAACAACACACAAACAACACAGAAACAAAATACAGAGCCTCTACTTCAAAACCATAGTCTACTTTAGACCAAAGCTTGATTCTTTAAATCAAGGCACAACAAAAGCCACAACACCCCTTTGGCGCAGTCACTACAACAAGCGACGCCACTTTGGTGCAACCACCTCAAACAATGCCACTCTGGTGCAAAGTACCTTTCCACATAGGCGCAACACCATAAACACAAGTCAAACACATTGTGTCATATGCCCAGTGCCAAGCAACTGACACGGCCACAAGCAGTCCATTGAGGAGCGACCATGGTATCTGCACTATCACGGACGACTACCTTATGGACGAGTCTGCCTATGCCGACATTCAATCACTTGTAGGACCCTCAAAAAGCTAACCACATACTAAGAAAGCCTACTCACCCTACACCTAGGTAAGCTGTCTCTTCTTAAGACAAACCACAGGGTACGCCCTCTCAATGTCCTTCATAGCACTTGAACCCTTGAAGGCTCCTCACCTTCTAGGCGTAACCAGCACCCACCAATCTTGGTACCCATAGCAACCAAGGCATCACATCCAGCTACGTAGGAGTCTCATACCTCTTGAGTCCAATGCCACAATACCACCAGGTATAGATGATACCCTGAGTCTTCGGCACCCGGGATGAATGGAGAGACCTCCTAACTTGGCCAGTACCTTGTCCCATGGACCTCAACCTCGACCTCGGAACAACAATCCAAGAGGATCATACCTCCAAGATCTGACAAACACTTGCCTTAACCTCTTGGTCTCACGACCTCAACCGAGGCGACGTGCTCGACCACCCAAGAATGTAGCCAACATCCCCTGGTCCAGACAAGACGATCCTTCGGTCTCTTGGTCCACCATAAATAGAAAAGTATGGAAATTTCATTCCAAAACCTTTACAAAACTATGCATTTCCTTTTTAAAACTCTTTTGGAAAACCAATTGGAAATCCTTTAAATAACATCTCACAAATACCATGAAACAAAACCATACTCAAAAACACAACATCGACAGCTCTCTTATCAGGCCCAGAGAGCCACACCTTGGGAGTTTTTGAGTTCTTGGGCATCACACTCAACTCATGATGACAACCCAAGAGAAACATCCAAAACATAACCAGAACCCTAAGTCTAGGTGCCAAAGTGTGAGACACCTACTGGCTTGTGTCTCCCATGAACCACAGTCAGCTTGGTGCCAAATACCCAATTAGTGTCATCGAATACATCATTTAGTGCACCACACCAATACCCAAACCAACATCTAATCCTAGGGTTAAATATGAATCCTAATGTCTATCCAAACCATTAAGGGAAAAGGCTTAGTAT
Source organism: Posidonia australis (assembly GCA_024699735.1). Classification (NCBI taxonomy): domain Eukaryota; kingdom Viridiplantae; phylum Streptophyta; class Magnoliopsida; order Alismatales; family Posidoniaceae; genus Posidonia; species Posidonia australis. The sequence continues at coordinate 464 of JAMKQA010043424.1, read as the reverse complement.
TTCAAAGTCATATAGTCTTTGGCAAGATGGGGCATGTAGTGGCGCACAGATGGGACCCTAAATATGAATCCTAATGTCTATCCAAACCATTAAGCGAATACATGCTGGGTCTAGCAATGGCCCACAGATGGGACCATGCCATGTCTGTGGCAAGATGGGGCATGTAGTGGCACAATGTTGGCAAAGGCAGAGGAATTTGGACAGAGTAGTCTGCTACAACTGTGGGAAGTCCTAACATTACCAGAAGGACTGTCCCAGTCAGCCAAAGCTAGCGGGTGATGCGCCACATTAGCCTACCAAGGGGAAAGTGTTCTCCATTGCTGCCCCAGATGCTGGTCCATCTGGAGATGTGGTGGAAGGTGAGATTTAGCACAGCTGAGTTTGATAAGTCCTGTCCTGTAATAATAGATCCTATGTGTAATTGACACTATTTCTCAATATGATTATGGTTATGGTGTGTTGAT
>JAMKQA010043423.1:0-16929 GCA_024699735.1 Posidonia australis | reverse complement strand
AAATGATGTTTTGGACTAGGAAACTAGATAAAATGATTTGTTTTCTCCAGTGTTGAGAATAAAGGCTTTGAAAGAGCATGAGATTTGAAAGAAAAGAATAGAAAAGTTTGGAAAGCCATTGCTTTCTGAATTTTAAGAATTGCATATAAGGGTTTAAAATGATGCTTTCTGGAAAGGTTTTCTGTGTTTTTGGTGTTGTTTTTGGGGCACGTACTGGGTGGCATTCTTGTTACTCACACGTGTTTTCTTGTCCCCTTGTTTTCAGGTGCTGAGCTGTAGGAGCAGTCTTTTCTAGTGCAACTTTTCGAGCCACACTTGCCGCACACAGGTCTGGGTAGTTAGCTTTATTTATTTTAATACTGCTACTTAGTTGCATTTAATTGTGTTTGGGTAGTTCTCATACTGTTGTGTAGCACTGGGGTGATTCAGGGTTGCATGCCATGACACACAATGTAGATGAATGTCCTAAAATGCACTCTCTCACCATGCATATCCCATATGGGGTTGACCACATGGGACGCACTCATGGGTTTTGGGTTATTCGACTATGGTCAGAAAGTAAGGTCCCCGCTCCAAATCCTAGCCAAAGCGTAGGCAGTGAACTAGTGGTGCGTTGGTGGCCTCGTCTCCTGCAGTAGCATGGAGCTGTACCCTCTACTAGCACCAACAAGGGGGGACAAACTAGCAACACGTCCTACACCAAAGCTATAGAACGGGCTGCTAGGATTGTCCTTCGCAAACTGTGGGTAGACCGAGAGGAGAAGATGCATGCTTTCTAAAATGATCATTCATGCGATATGCTTTTGTGTCTTTTACTTGCATTTTATTAAACCATAGGGGATTGTGAGCATTTGTCTCTTGTTAAGCCTTATTAAGTTGTTCGTCTGAGTTTGTGTATTTTAACTAGAGGGATTTGTGAGCATTTGTCTCTAGTTACACCTTATTTAATTGTTCATCTGAATTTGTGTGTTTTATTTTAACCCGATAGGGAGGCAAACAAGTATCTACTTTCCTAATCATGGCAAATTCAAAAAGAAAGGAAAAACACACAATTACGACATCCAAAAGTCAAGCAAAAGGTGTAAACATGGCATGTGCTGGTGTTGTGCTCAAGTAAGTGAGTAAAATGCGAATATCGACAAACAAAGCATGCATTAGGTCAAGTGCATGTGCAGTGGCATAGAAACAGTGTAAAGAAGGCAAAAAGGCATGCTCAGTCAGATATGTACAAGCAAACAGAACAAGCAAACAAGCACAAAGCAAACAAACCAAAGACAAGTAGGGAAACTAGAACGAAAGCTAGAATCTAGTTATCCCCGACGGAGTCGCCAGTTCCTGTGACCATGCCAGTGGAACCCTTGGCACGGTTCTCCACCTACTCCAGTGTGAGGAAACACACGAGGAGATCTGATACGGTCACGGCGAAAATGGTGAATCCAGAAGAAGAGATAGGACCCAGAAACACCAAGGGAAGCAAAAGGATAAGGAAAGGAGTTGCCAATTAGTCTTTTAATGGATAGGCGAGGAAAACCAAGAAGAATCTCAAGAAAATCAAGAGGTAAGACAAGATGATGAATGAATGCATGCTCCGTGCCAAATGGATAATGCATGATGAATGTGAGCCAGAGAAAGGGTAAGGATTCTGGTTACGCATGAGGAAGGGGTTAGGCACCCCCATGTGCCCGAGAAAACACGGTCTTTCTAGGCTTTCTACTGTCTATGGTCTGCTAAATGTATGCTTGCTTATTCTACATGGTCGTGCATGAAGATGACTGCAAACATGCCAAATCGAAGCAAAGAAATGAAATCAAGGGAAAAAGTTAATCCGAGGGTCGAATGTAGGCATTGTGAATGCCGCTCTAATGTACGCCCTTGGGAGATGAGGAAAATCGTGAAAATAGTGAAATTCACAAAAAGCATCTCGTAAAACAACGAAAATTGGGATAAATCCGAGAAAATGAAAAAGGGAAAAATAATCCTCATTTCGAGACCATGTCGGCTTTGTAAGCCTTTTACTGTACGCCCTCGGGCGATGGAAAACCAAAACAAGTGAAAACGCGAAAAATCGAAGAAAACTGGGAAAACAAAAAAAAAACAAAGCTCGGAACAAGCTAGAAAAGTGAGCACCAAGCAAGGAAGAAAAGACGGGAAAATCCATGCAAAAAGATGTGAAAGATATGCAAAATGCAAGTGTGAGTGAAAATATGAGAAATCCAAGGGGTTTTGAGCAAAAAGCCCAAATTCCGAGGAAAACTGACGTTCGGAAGCCCAAATCATCGAGAAATACATAGGAAAACACATTCTATGCAATTATGAAGAATCTGAGGTCAAATGTGTCTCCCTAGGCAAAATGAAGTCTCTAGGGGTCGGAATGCAATTTACCCACTAATGCATGCATGCAAATCAATTCTGTATAAAATCATGGTAAAAATGCAAGAAAATGTCTCAAAAATGATCCAAGAAGTTTCAGGGGCAAAATGGTCATTTTACCCCTGAAAACAGGCAATCAGAACAATTCTGCAAAGCAAAGGGGGTAAACTGCAAAAAACCCAGCAAACAAAGCATTCCAGGAATTTCTGAAGAAATTCAGGGGCAAAAATGTAATTTTCACTGAAAGTAAAACATTCCAGAAGAAAGCCAGTGAAATCAGAGGGCTAAAATGCAATTAAACAATGAAAACAAGCTTCTGGAATGTTTTAAAACAAATTCAGGGAGTTTTATGCAATTTTCACAGCAAAATAAGCCTTCTAGAAGAGTTTCAGAGAAATAGGAGGGCTAAAATGCAATTTAACCAACTAAAACAACTATCCAGAGAGTTTTTTGAAATATGCAAGGGCTTAAATGCAAATAAACCAGCAAAATTAAGCAATCTGAAACATATATGAAAGTACAAGGGCTTATATGCAATTTTTACTGTAAAAATGAATTGTCAAAAACATTCCAAAGAAACCCAGGGTCTTCTATGCAATTTGTTTGAAGCAAAACACATTTTATAACTCTAGAGGGCTTTTATTAAAGTTTTAAACTTAGAAAACATTACTTTAAATGTTCAGGGTAAAACATGTAATATTTTCAGTTAAAACTTTATTCGAAACATTTTAGAAAAAAGATTGCAGGACCTAGATGTAATAAAATAACCAAAAAGTAATTCCAGAAGGACCTATTTGCAAGAAAAGCATAAACTCTAGATTTTATTCAAATAAAATGTTTTAAAAAGAAAATTTTAAATGAAAAAGAAACGACGGTCGCCGGCGACAGAGCTCACTGCCGCCGTCCGTCGGAGGAGGGCAAACAAGGCCTTCCCGTGGTCAGATCTTAGATCAGACTTCACGGGAGGCAAGAAGGAGAGGAAAGGAAGACATCCAACGGAGTGGATGGACGATCCAGCGGTGGGAACGGGCTTCCCACCCACCTCGCCGTTGAGGTGCTCCAGTGACGGTGTCGGGGAAGAAAATCTCCTTCGGAGGCTGCAGCGTGACTTTCAGTGGCTACGGGGACTTCTCGAAGGCTCCTCATGTCTTTAAGATTGGAAGGGAGGCTGACGGAACGGTGGGGAAGCATCACCAACCATCGGTGATCCGTCTCCGGTGAGGGGCGTCGTTGCATCAACCAAGGCTCCAGGAGGGGCTGCTGGAGTGCTCATGGGGAGCAGTGGAGCGATCCTGGAGGCATGGAGCACCGGGGGGGCGGGGGCTGGAGGCTCGCACTGCTCTACTTGATCCCGTCGTCTTCTCCGGCGACGGCGCGATCGACGCGTTCTTCCAGTGGACGACGCGGTGGATATTGGGAGCGATGGAGCGGCGGTCCGATGGGCTAAGGAGCTCCGGGAAGACCAAAGGAGGAGGAGGGAAGACTCGGGTGTCCAGGAAACTTCCTGGATTGCCCCCCCACCTCTGTCGCCGGAGTTTGGCGACGGCAGGGCACGGCGGAGGCCATGGGATCACTCTGGATCTCTTGGAACCGACCCAGGAAGAGAGGAGGAGGATCGGAGGACCAGAAACAGAAAGAAAAAGAGAAGTTAGTGGGTATACCTGAAAGGAGGTGGCTCGCCGGCAACCTGATGTGGCTTGTCTCCTTCTCCACAGTGGCTCTGACTCTGCTCTTCTCTTCCTCGCTCTCAATTCCCAACTCTCGAATGCTCTCAGGGTCTGTCCCTTTTCTGCCGCGAGATCTACTCCTCAATTTATAGGCCACCGGAACCCATCTCACTGGCTCTGATTCAGCACGCGACACCTAACAGAATGGCAACAACCTCTGACCGTCGTTACGCCAACTTAGCAGACAGCCAACGGCTGTCCCCCATGCGCTCCGGTTTCCTCCCTTGCCCACCGACAGAGATGGACGGAGATCTTGGCCTCTCCGGTGAGCCATCCAACGGCTGAGGGTGCTCTGACTTGTTGGCTGGACCGACGGTGAGATGGTGAGCTCAATAAGGAGGTGGATTTAGGCTGATTTCGTGAGGCTTGGTGGAGAATGTATTCAATCAGTGGGTGATCTTGTTCTTTGGTAAAATTTTATGGAGTTTTGAGAACTTAGTTGAAAAACTTTGAGAAATAATGAGGAGAAAATGAAATGTTGATTTGAGAGAGAAGAAGAAAAATGTGGACTGTGTTATTGTAGGCTTCATGGGCCTCCATGGGCCTATGCGGGCCTCGTGGGCCCGTAAGGGCCCAATTAGGGCTAAGTGGGCCCAAACGGGCTAAATGGGCCCAAATAGGCTGAAAGAGCTTGCATGAAGTCTAATAGGCCTAAAAAAGTCTTGTGGGCCCAAGTGGGCTCAAGCAGGATTTAATGGGCTTATGTGGGCCTTCATGGGCCCAATTGGGCTTCTAGGAAACAAATGGCCTTAGTTAGGTTAAATGGGTTCAGCCACCACCTCCATCCTGCAAAATCAGAAAATTGGGGTGTCTAGAGTTTGTTTGAGGGGTTCGATTGGAGGTTCCACTTTGAGCGATTTTGAAATGTGTAGGATGGGTCGTTTTCTGTTTTTTGTAGAAATCAACATACCGAACAATTTTGGTATGTAGTTTTTCTATTAGTTTTGGTCCTCTGGTTTAAATTCGGTCTTCTAATTTTGGACAGTTGACTGAATCATTGGATTTCAATTGACCGAACCATTTTCGGTATACTGATTTTGGCCTTAGTGTTGATCGTTGACTTGATTGTGTCGATCGACCCAAATCGGTCTACCGAACTAGGGATTTTTGGCATACTAAACCTGTTTTTTTGGCATGCCAAATCTGTCCCCAAATACTTTTATAATATGTGATTTCCGTGGGTTTTCAGGATTGGGTTGTATTGTCCCTTTGAGAAGGGATTGTGGGCACTTAGTGGTGGTCCCTTGGGACACCTGATGTGCCGTTTTGCCAAGGTTTTGGAAGGATTTCCAATGATAAAAAATGGTTTTGAAAATGATTTCAAAGGAGATGAGTTGGTAGATTTGAGAAATGGTATTGCTAGTTTTCTATGTGCGGGCTGAGACAATGTGGGACCGTGTCGTTAGAACTAAGGAATGTGATGACATTCTTGGGTGGTCGGGCACGACTCCCTGGCTGAGGTTGAGGGCCGAGATACTTGAGGGTGAGGGGTGTCAGGTCCTATAGGTATGAGACTCCTTGACTGCTGTCTCAAGGCTAGGATTATGCTTCGTGGGTTGAGGTGTCTTGTGGCATGACGGGGGGGGGGATGGAGGCTCGTGCTGCTCTACTGGATCCCATCGTCTTCTCCAATGACGGCAGGATCGACGCGTTCTTCTGGCGGACGGCGCGGTGGCTATTGGGAACGATGGAGGGTGGTCCGATGGGCTGAGGAGCTCCAGGAAGACCAGAGGAGGAGGAGGAGGGAAGACTCGGGGGTCCAGTAAACTTCCTGGATTGCCCCCCCCACCTCTGTCGCCAAAGTTTGGCGACGGCAGGGCACGGTAGAGCGGTGGAGGCCATGGGATCGCTTTGGTTCTCTTGGAACCGACCCAAGAAGAGAGGAGGAGGATTGGAGGACCAGAAACAGAAAGAAAAAGAGAAGTTAGTGGGTATACCTGAACGGAGGTGGCTCGTCGGTGACCTGAAGCGGCTCGTCTCCTCCTCCACAGTGGCTCTGGCTCTGCTCTTCTCTTCCTCGCTCTCAATTCGCAACTCTCGAATGCTCTCAAGGTCTGACCCTTTTCTGCTGCGAGCTCTGCTCCTTAATTTATAGGCCACCGGAACCCATCTCACTGGCTTTGATTCAGCGCTCGACACCAAACAGAATGGCAACAACCTCCGATGGCTGTTACGCCAGCTCAGCAAACAGCCAAGGGATATCCCCCACGTGCTCTAGTTTCCTCCCTTGCTCGCCGACAAAGATGGACAAAGATCTTGGCCTCTCCGGCGAGCCATCCGACGGCTGAGGGTGCTCTGACTTGTTGGCTGGATCGACGATGAGATGGTGAGCTCGATAAGGAGGTGGATTTAGGCTGATTTTGTGAGGCTAGGTGGAGAATGTATTCAATCAGTGGGTGATCTTGTTCTTTGGTAAAAGTTTGTGGAGTTTTGAGAACTTAGCTCAAAAACTTTGGGAAATAATGAGGAGAAATAGAAATGTTGATTAGAGAGAGAAGAAAAAAATGTGGCTGTGTTATTGTAGGCTTTATGGGTTTCATTGGCCTCCATGGGCCTATGTAGGCCTCGTGTGCTCGCATGGGCCCAAATGGGCTAAATGGGCCCAAATAGGCTAAATGGGCCCAAATAGGTTGAAAGAGCTTCCTTGAAGTCAAATAGGCCTAAAAAGGGCTTGTGGGCCCAAGTGGGCTCAAATAGGATTCAATGGGCTTATGTGGGCCTTCATGGGCCCAATTGGGCTTCCATGAAACAAATGGCCTTGGTTAGGTTAAATGGGTTCAGCCACCACCTCCATCCTGCAAAATCAAAAAATTAGGGTGTCTATAGTTTGTTTGAGGGGTTCGATTGGAGGTTCCACTTTGGGCGATTTTGAAATGTGCAGGTTGGGTCGTTTTCTATTTTTCGTAGAAATCAGCATACTGAACAATTTTGGTATGTAGTTTTTCTATTAGTTTTAGTCCTCTGGTTGAAATTCAGTCTTCTATTTTTGGACAGTTGACCGAATCATTGGATTTCAATTGACCGAACCATTTCCGGTATACTGATTTTGGCCTGAGTGTTGATCGTTGACTTGATTGTGTCGACCGACCCAAATCGGTCTACCGAACTAGGGATTTTTGGCATACTAAACCTGTTTTTTTGGCATGCCAAATCTGGCCCCAAATACTTTTATAATATGTGATTTCAGAGGGTTTTCAGGATTGGGTTGTATTGTCCCTTTGAGATGGGATTGTAGGCAGTTAGTGGTGGTCCCTTGGGACACCTGATGTGCCGTTTTGCCAAGGTTTTGGAAGGATTTCCAAAGATATAAAATGGTTTTGAAAATGATTTCAAAGGAGATGAGTTGGTAGATTTGGAAAATGGTATTCCTAGTATTCTATGTGCGGGCTGAGACAGTGTGGGACCGTGTCGTTAGAACTAGGGAATGTGATGACATTCTTGGGTGGTCGGGCACGACTCCCTGGCTGAGGTTGGGGGCCGAGATACTTGAGGGTGAGGGGTGTCAGGTCCTAGAGGTATGAGACTCCTTGACTGCTATCTCAAGGCTAGGATTATGCTTCGTGGGTTGAGGTGTCTTGTGGCATGACGGGGGGAGGGGATGGAGGCTCGTGCTGCTCTACTGGATCCCGTCGTCTTCTCCGACGACGGCGGGATCGACGCGTTCTTCTGGCGGACGGTGCGGTGGCTATTGGGAACGATGGAGCGGTGGTCTGATGGGCTGAGGAGCTCCGGGAAGACCATGGGAGGAGGAGGGAAGACTTGGGGATCCAGGAAACTTCCTGGATTGCCCCCCACCTCTGCGCGAAAGATTGGCGACGGGAGGGCACGACAGAGCGGTGGAGGCCATGGGATTGCTTTGGATCTTTTGTAACCGACCCAGGAAGAGAGGAGGAGGATTCGAGGACCAAAAACAGAAAGAAAAAGAGAAGTTAATGGGTATACCTGAACAATGGTTGCTCGTCGGTGACCTGAAGCGGCTCCTTTCCTCCTCCGCAGTGGCTCTGGCTCTGCTCTTCTCTTCCTCGCTCTCAATTCCCAACTCTCGAATGCTCTCAAGGTCTGTCCCTTTTCTGCCGCGAGCTCTGCTCCTTAATTTATAGGCCACCGGAACCCATCTCACTCGCTTTGATTCAGCGCGCGACACTTAACAGAATGGCAACAACCTCCGACCGCTGTTACGCCAGCTCAGCAAACAGCCAAGGGATATCCCCCACGTGCTCCGGTTTCCTCCCTTGCCGCCGAGAAAGATGGACAGAGATCTTGGCCTCTCCGGCGAGCCATCCGACGGCTGAGGGTGCTCTGACTTGTTGGCTTGATCGACGATGAGATGGTGAGCTCGATAAGGAGGTGGATTTAGGTTGATTTTGTGAGGCTTGGTGGAGAATGTATTCAATCAGTGGGTGATCTTGTTCTTTGGTTAAATTTTGTGGAGTTCTGAGAACTTAGTTGAAAAACTTTGGGAAATAATGAGGAGAAATAGAAATGTTGATTTGAGAGAGAAGAAGAAAATATGGGCTGTGTTATTGTAGGCTTCATGGGCTTCATTGGCCTCCATAGGCCTATGTGGGCCTCGTGTGCTCGCATGGGCCCAATTAGGATTAAGTGGGCCCAAATGGGCTAAATGGGCCCAAATAGGCTAAATGGGCCCAAATAGGTTGAAAGAGCTTCCTTGAAGTCAAATAGGCCTAAAAAGGGCATGTGGGCCCAAGTGGGCTCAAATAGGATTCAATGGGCTTATGTGGGCCTTCATGGTCTCAATTGGGCTTCCATGAAACAATTGGCCTTGGTTAGGTTAAATGAGTTCAGCCACCACCTCCATCCTGCAAAATCAGAAAATTAGGGTGTCTACAGTTTGTTTGAGGGGTTTGATTGGAGGTTCCACTTTGGGCGATTTTGAAATGTGTAGGTTGGGTCGTTTTCTGTTTTTTGTAGAAATCAGCATACTGAACAATTTTGGTATGTAGTTTTTCTATTAGTTTTGGTCCTCTGGTTGAAATTCAGTCTTCTATTTTTGGACAGTTGACCGAATCATTGGATTTCAATTGACCGAACCATTTCCGGTATACTGATTTTGGCCTAATTGTTGATCGTTGACTTGATTGTGTCGACCGACCCAAATCGATCTACCGAACTAGGGATTTTTGGCATACTAAACCTATTTTATTGGCATGCCTAATCTGGGCCCAAATACTTTTATAAAATGTGATTTTCGTGGGTTTTCAGGATTGGGTTGTATTGTCCCTTTGAGATGGGATTGTGGGCAGTTAGTGGTGGTCCCTTGGGACACCTGATGTGCCGTTTTGCCAAGGTTTTGGAAGGATTTCCAAAGATATAAAATGGTTTTGAAAATGATTTCAAAAGAGATGAATTGGTAGATTTGGAAAATGGTATTCCTAGTTTTCTGTGTGTGGGCCGAGACAGTGTGGGACCGTGTCGTTAGAACTAGGGAATGTGACGACATTATTGGGTAGTCGGGCACGACTCCCTGGTTGAGGTCGGGGGTCGAGATACTTGAGGCTGAAGGGTGTCGGGTCCTAGGGGTATGAGACTCCTTGACTGCCGTCTTAAGGCTAGGATTATGCTTCGTGGGTTGAGGTGTCTTGTGGCATGACAGGGAGGTATGATACTCCGATTGTCGCTGTGAGCACTGAGGCTCGGCTGTCGTCTGGTGTGGAGGTATGACACTCCCTCCAGAGCACAGTGTGTGGAGGACGCCGTAAGGAGGCGTATCCTATGGTGGCCAGTGCAAGTGGAACACATGCCTTGTAGCTGGTAGCATCATGGGAGACAAGACAGCTTTCCAAAGGAAGTGTTGGCTTTGTGAGGGTTCTCCAGGTGGGAGAATCACAGGACGGTGGTTGGCTCTTGCACAGGGTGGTACACCGTAGCAGTGCAAAATGCCATGGTTGCTCCTCAGTGGACTGCTTGTGGCCAGAGTTTGGTTGCCTAGCGTCAGACTTCCCGACTCACTGTGTGTGGTTTTGGCCATTGAAGGCTGTGCTCGTGGTTTTGGGCTAGTAGAGCCCCATTTGTGGTTTTGGCTAGTGTGGTTCTGGTTTGTTGGGCTTTAGAGAAATGGTTTGCAAAATGAATTTAAAAGAAAATTTTATTATGGTTTTGTTTTCCGCTATTTTTCGTGAGGTGCATGCCAGGTGACTTCTATCACTCATGCATTTTCCTCGTGTTTTTGGGTTGCAAGTGCAGGCACACAGATGGTTTAGCATTGTGCATATAGATCAGAGTCTCGTAGCTGCACACACAAGTTCCTAGTAGTTTAATATCTTATGTTTAGCTTTTATTTCCTATAATTTAATTTGTTTAAATTGTTACGAGAAATTTGGGAATTGACAGATTTGGTATCAAAGCTCCAGGTTCACTAGGTACACTATACCTAGGGTGTCTAGTCTATAGACTCCATAGGTTTTGCATGCATGGTAGAGTCTGCACTTGATCTCTTCATGGCATTCTAGTTGTTGCTTTGACTGTTGTGCAGGTGTTTCGCCTTTCTTCGATAAGATGCCTCCTCATGGTCGTAAGGGTAGGGCACCTATCAAGGAGATAAAACCCCGAGAGGACATAGGCGGATGGAAGGCAGTTCGTGTGGAATTGAGGAGCTTGGCACACGGGATCTCCTATATGTTTAGCAAGAGTAGTGCTAGTGAGCCATCGGGTGACCCATGGTTGAACCAGTTCCCGAAGCTTCGTCCACCGTCGTTCAAGGGCAAGATCAATGCTGAGGATAGTGAGGCCTGGTTGGAGAAGGTAGTGAAGTTGTTGGAAAGCATGGCGTGCCTAGAGGAGCATTGGGTGCCTTTGGCAAATTATTTGCTGGATAGTGAGGCAGATAGGTGGTGGAAGTCTGTGAGGCGGCTGAAGTTCCCAGACTCAGTCACTATTAGCATCCAATGGAAGGATTTCAAGGTGGCCTTCTATGAATAATATTTTCTCACTCATGTGAAGGAGCAGCTTTGTTGAGATTTTCAGAGTCTGGAGGAGGGCATGATGTTGGTGCTCGAATATGAGACCGAGTTTGCCCAGTTGGAACGCTTTGCTCCTGCCTATGAATCCGAGGAGGAGCAGGTGCAGAGGTTTCTGGACAGCTTGAACCTAGGGCTACAGCTGAAGGTGATGGGCTATCGGTGCCAGACCGTGTAGGACATGGTTAGGATGACATATCGCTTCGAGGTAGAGCATCAGAAGTTTCTGGAAAGTTGTCTCAAAGGGAAGGGAAAGTTTCCTTTTACCTCGTGGTTCTCCTTTTCTGGACCTCCAAGTGCCTATAGTTTAGGTAGCCCTGAGAAGAAGCAGAAGGTGAGGTCCAGTGTTTACTCTACAGGCCGGCGGAGTTTTGCTAGGAGTAGCGGAGCTGGCCTAAGTCAGACAGGGTCCAGTGCTCCTAGTGGGTACCAATGCTTCAACAGTGATTTGGTGGGCCACATCGCTGCATATTGTCCCCATCCTTGATGAGCCCTAGTTTCGATGGTGTGCTATAATTGTGGGAAGGCAGGACACGTTCAAAAATCTTGTTCAGAACCGCCGAAGAAGGCAGGAAGTGCGCCGTAGTAGCCGACTAAGGGACGGGTGTTTACCATTACATCTCCAAGCACTAGGTCTTAGGGAGATGTAGTTGAGGGTAAGGATGATTAGTTGGTTCTATAACCCTCTGTGATTGTTGTAATCCCCTTGTAATTTGGACATTTGCCTAATTGTATGGATGTGTGATGCTGTTTGTTTGGCCAGCAAGTTCTTTTATTGTGGCTGGCCAAATGGCCAAAGTATTGTTTGACTCAGGGAGTTCTTTCTCCTTTATCTTTGAGTCTTTTGCAGTAGAGTTGGGAGAGAGACTAACTAGATTGACCTTTCATCCTAGCGTGGTGACGATGTTGGGGGAGCACAGTTTGGCATGGAGGTATCTGCGGTCTGTTGACTTGACGCTGAATGGCAGAGAGTTCGATGCCAGCCTGATCGTGACGAATTTGTAGGAGTACGATGTGATACTCAGCATGAATTGGTTGGCGCAGCAGTCTGCTTTGATCGACTATGCTCGAAGGAGAGTATATTTTGGATCTCCTAAGGGTGGTTCTTTCTTTGTGTAAGGTGGGTGTTAGGGTGAACCTAAGCTTGTCATTTTAGCTATGAAGGCTTATAAGTCCTTGGTCAAGGGTTGCATGGGGTATCTAATAGTAACTACCTTCACTTCTCCTGAGTTGGGTGTTCACAACATCTCTGTGATGTGTGAATATATCAACATTTTCTCTGATGATTTGCTCAGTATGCCACTGCACAGGGAAGTAGAGTTCTCGATCGATCTGATCCCCTGTTCTCGTGCTGCATCGAAGCCTCCCTATCGCATGGTACAAGTGTAATTGCGAGAGCTCAAGACTTAGTTGCAGGAGTTGATGGACATAGGGTTTATCAGTCCAAGTGTGTCTCTATGGAGAGCGCTTGCCTTGTTCGTTCGTAAGAAGGATGGTTTGCTCCCACTATGTATAGACAATTGGATGTTGAGCCAGATCCTGATGAAGAACAAGTATCCCTTATTCTATATTGATGACTTATTCGACCAATTGCATTCTACATCCACGTTCGCAAAGATTGATCTGAGGTCAGGATATCACCAATTGAGGTTACGTGTCTTAAACATTTAGAAGACTACTATTTGGACGTAGTACGGGCATTATGAGTTCACAGTCATGCCTTTAGGCTTGACCAATGCACTGGTTGCCTTTATGGATCTGATGAACAGGATTTTCAGCCCTTTTCTAGAACAGTTCATTGTGGTTTTTGTTGATGAAGTGCTGGTCTACTCCCCTAATGTTGAGACTCATGCCTTGCACTTAAGGGCAGTTTTGGATACTCTAAGGCATCATTAGTTGTACGCCAAATACTCCAAGTGTGAGTTCTGGCTGAATGAAGACATGTTCCATGGCCATTTGATTTCTGGAGAAGGCATCAGAGTGGATCCTGCCAAGTCGAGGTGGTGAGCAGTTTGGAGTGACCCAAGAATGTGCCAGAGATTAGGCATTTCTTGGGTTTGGTGGGTTATTATGGGAGGTTTATCAAGGATTTCTCCACCATAGCCGTGCCTCTGACAGAGTTGATTAGGAAAGGAGTTCTGTTTTGTTGGGACCAGAATTATGAGGCAAGTTTCCAAGAGCTGAACTCTCGTCTGGTTTCTACCCCTATGTTGTCTCTGCCTTCTGGGAGTGGTGGCTTCACTGTGTATAGTGACGCCAGTGGTGTTGGGTTGGGGTGTATTCTGATGTAGCATGGCAATGTCATCGCATATGCTTTGCGCCAGTTGAAGGATCATGAGAAAAACTACCCGACCCATGACTTGGAGATGGTTGCCATAGTGTTTACTCTCAAGCTCTAGTGACACTATCTCTATGGAGAGTAGTTTGAGGTCTTCACTGATCATCAGAGCTTGAAGTATATCTTCACGCAAAGAGACCTCAAACTTAGGCAGCACCATTGGGTGGTGTATCTGAAGGACTATGATTTCAGCCGGTCCTACCATCCCAGCAAGGCCAACGTGGTCTCTAATGCCTTGAGTCAGCATACACACATGATGGCGAGCTTGATGGTTAAGGAGTGGACCATGCGGGAGGATCTGGTGAGCTGTAGGCCGAAGCGGCAAGCTCAGGGGATGGTTGGTGCCTGGGTGGCCAACTTGTCTGTTCACCCTAAGTAGTTAGAGTTTATTGTTGCCTACTAGTAGTTGGATCCGTTTGTTCAGGTTGAGTTTGAGAAGCTAGAGGCAGGTGGAGAGCCTCATTTCTCTATTGGGGCATATGGAGAGCTGAGGTATGACATGCATCTATATGTGCCCCAGCATGAGGAGGCCAGGCAAAGATTGCTAGATGAAGTGCATCGGTCAAGGTACACTATTCACCCTGGGAGTACGAAGATGTATTGAGACTTAAAGTGAAATTTTTGGTGGCCTGGCATGAAGAAAGATGTTGCTGACCATGTGGCGAGGTGTACAACCTGCCAGCTAGTCAAGGCAGAGCACTAGAGGCCTAAAGGGACCTTGCAAGTTGGATATTCCTGTGTGGAAGTGGGAGCACATCTCGATGGACTTTGTGACTGGTTTGCCGCAGACTCAGAGGAAGAATGACACTATGTGGGTGATCGTGGATCGACTGACCAAGTCTGCTCACTTCCTAGCTATTCGGGTGAAGCTTCTGATGCATCGCCTTGTGAAGTTGTATGTATATGAGATGGTGAGGTTGCATGGTGTTCCGGTGTCCATCGTGTCGGACAAGGACACGAGGTTCACCTCAAGGTTCTGTAGAACTCTGTAGGAGGCCTTTGCCACTGTGCTCAACTATAGTACAACATTTCATCCTTAGTCGGATGGTTAGATAGAGAGGACTATCTAGATGCTGGAGGATATGCTCAGAGCATGTGCCTTAGAGTTTCAAGGGAGTTGGGAGGACCATCTGCCATTGATTGAGTTTGTCTACAACAATAGTTATCACTTGAGCATCGAGATGGCGATGTACGAAGCCCTATAAGGTAGGCCATGCAGATCGCTGGTTTGCTGGAGCGAGGTGGGCAAGCATTAGTTGATTGGTCTGAAGCTTGTGCAGCTGTATGCAGACAATGTTGATTTGATCTATAGGAGGTTGTTAGCTGCACCAAGTCGACAGAAGAGCTATGCTAATAAGAGGCGGAGACTGCTGGAATTTTTGGTGGGAGACTATGTGTTCCTAAAGGTGTCGCCGACCAAGGGTGTCATGCGATTCAGGAAGCGTGGCAAGTTGAGTCCTCGCTATATTGGCCCGTACCAGATTATCCAAAGGATCGGTGAGGTTGCTTATCGGTTGGACCTACCACCAGAGATGTCGTCCATGCACGACATGTTCCATGTCTCCATACTAAGGAAGTGCCTGGTTGACGCATCTCATGTGATCCCAGTTCAGCTAGAGGGGCTCCAAGAAGATCTTTCCTTTGTGGAGGATGCCCTCCAGATTGTTGACCACAAGGAGCAGGTGCTGCGAAACAAGGTGATTCCGTTGGTTTTGATGCGGTGGCGGCATCATGGAGCCGTGGTGGCCACGTGGGAATGTGAGGAAGCCATCCTAGCCCAATACCCATATCTTTCCGTCTAGTGATTTTGAGGGCGAAATCTTCTTTTAAGGGGGTTAGGATGTAACCCCTGTAAATTTCATTTTGTAATTATTTACATTTTAATGAATTTATTCCTGGACGAGTGTTACTGTTTCGAGGCCCATTGTGTGGATTTGTAGTTTTGGGCTTAGGCCTCATGGGCCGGCTTCTGTTACATGTTCGTGTGCCTTGTTGGCACTATGCATTGTGGCACTGTGCTTGTGGGGCCCGGGGGTGGGTCCTTGTGGGGGCCCACTTTGTGGGCTGGTTGGCGAGTGTGTTAGGTGCCAAAAGTTGTTGGCTTGTACGATGCGTCTGGTGGTTGAGATGTGTAGGTGTGCATGTGCAGCGACTCCCTCCCCCAGCGTATATAACGCATGCATAGCTTCTCCAACACATCTCCCTTTCTTCTCCTCCTCTCCAACTTCTCCTCCCTTGTTTTCCAGTGGCGACCGTGTGGTGCGGGACACCAGGGGCCGACCAAGCCTTCCTTCCCTCTTTCCCTTTTTTCCCTCCACTCCTTCTCCTTCTTCTTCTTCACTCCTCCTTCCCATCGTTGTTGGAGGGTGCAGGTGAGGAAAAGAGAAGCCTGAGACTGGGATAACGAGACGTAGAGGCGTGCGATAGCTCGTGGCGACGTGTGGAGCTCCGGTGGTGTGCCTCTGTGGTCGTGTGAGCCCCAACAAGGGTCGTGGTCGTTGGAGTCGGCAGGAGGACCGTAGGAGGGCATTTTGAAGGTACGCACCTCCAACCCATGAATAGAGAGCATGAAATTCATATAAATGGATAGGTTTGCATGAAATCTAGGTAAATTTACATTCCTAGAATTTATTGTGATTTTATGAGAATTTATGGAGGCATTTATGTGTGTTTAATGTGGTGGTTGTGTTTTGTGTCGTTTTTACCCTTGTGCATTTTCAAATTTATATCTTGATGCATGGTGAATGTATTTTGGTTTTGATTGTTGGGTTTTGGAGTAGACTCAAGGGTCTACATCTTATGCTTTATGCAAGATTTTTGGTGTTTGTTTGGCGGGTCCGATTGGAGGTCCCACTTTGGGCAATTTTGAAATGTTGTTTTTCATAGAAATCGGCATACCAAACAATTTCGGTATGCTATTTTCTATCAGTTTTGGTCCTCTAGTCAACTCGATCGTTCGATTTTTGATGGTCGATCGAATCAGTGGTGTGCCTCTGTGGTCGTGTGAGCCCCAACAAGGGTCGTGGTCGTTGGAGTCGGCAGGAGGACCGTAGGAGGGCATTTTGAAGGTACGCACCTCCAACCCATGAATAGAGAGCATGAAATTCATATAAATGGATAGGTTTGCATGAAATCTAGGTAAATTTACATTCCTAGAATTTATTGTGATTTTATGAGAATTTATGGAGGCATTTATGTGTGTTTAATGTGGTGGTTGTGTTTTGTGTCGTTTTTACCCTTGTGCATTTTCAAATTTATATCTTGATGCATGGTGAATGTATTTTGGTTTTGATTGTTGGGTTTTGGAGTAGACTCAAGGGTCTACATCTTATGCTTTATGCAAGATTTTTGGTGTTTGTTTGGCGGGTCCGATTGGAGGTCCCACTTTGGGCAATTTTGAAATGTTGTTTTTCATAGAAATCGGCATACCAAACAATTTCGGTATGCTATTTTCTATCAGTTTTGGTCCTCTAGTCAACTCGATCGTTCGATTTTTGATGGTCGATCGAATCAGTGG
>JAMKQA010043422.1:0-15217 GCA_024699735.1 Posidonia australis | reverse complement strand
TGGTATGTCTTCTGGCCAATGGTTGATTACCTGTGGATTACTCTTGCATGTGGATTCACGAGGGGTGTCTTTGTCAACCCTGAGCATCGGTCTCTGTTCTACTCGACCTCCGACCTCACTCAGGGAGGGGCATCTGTAGACACCCCAATTTTCCCAGTTTTGCAGGACGAGGGTCTGGTGGCTGAGCTCAAACCCTTTTCAGGCCATTTGATTCATGGGGACCCAATTGGGCCCATGAAGGCCCATTTAGGCTCATCAAATCCTATTCGAGCCCATTTGGGCCCATAACACTATCCTAGGCCTATTTGACTTCATGGAAGCCCTTTGAGCCCATTCAACCTTTTTGGACCTAATCAGCCCTAATCGGGCCCATGTGGGCCCACAAGGCCCACATAGGTTCGCTGAGCTCAATCTGAGTCCATTAAGGCCCATTAAAGCTATTTAGGCCCATTCAACTCTTTTAAAGCTCATCCAACTTGTTTGGACTAAATCAGGCCCATGTGGGCCCACGAGGCCCGTTTAGGCCCTTCGAGCCCGACTGAATCCGCCTTGACCCCAAAGCCCACATTGGCTCGGCCCAGTTCTCATCCACACTCCTTTTTTATTTTCAAGGATTAGTCTCATTTCGTTAACCATATGATTTTTAATGAATGTTGCATTGGATTTTCTTACCTTATTGTTTTTTTCTTCAACCATATGGTTTACATTTAATCAACATTGCATCAACATTTGGTTCCATTCTCTCACCTGAATCCACACGAATCAGCCTGAATTCATCCTCACTGAGCTCACCACCTCGCTAGCGACCCAGCCAGTGAATTGGAGCAGCCAGAGCCGTTGGATAGCTCGCCAGAGAAGCCAAGATCACCGTCCATCTCTGTCGGTGAGCAAGGGAGCAAACTGGAGTGCGTGGGGGACAACCGTTAGCTGTCTGCTGAGCTGGCGTGACCGTGGTCGGGAGAACTTGCGTTTCTGTTACAAATCGCGTGGAAATTCCAGAAGATTCGAGTTGGGTTCCCATTTGCTTATAAAAGGAGAGGAAGCATTCAAGAGGCTTCCAGAGCATTCGAGAGTGAGAAATTGAGTGCAAGGGAGGAGAGAGCGAAGCCAGAGCTGTCGCGGGAGGGAATTCAGCCACCTCGGGGCTCCGACGACCCATTTTCCGATCAGGTACATCCCTCTTCTCCAGCTTTGTTTTTGTCTTAGTTCCTTAGTAATCTAGGTCCCCTCACCCTATCTGAGTGGTGTGCCAACTAATTGTGCTTGGTTGTTGCACCTGGTATTTGTGCCCCAGGCACTCTATCATAGATAGTGAACTTCATCGCAACGATGGCGGACATGATAAATTCGAAACGTGCAAGTGAGCATTGAGGAAGCGTACTGGGATGTTGGTGTCATTAGTGGTTCCTGATCCTCATAGCCATAGAATGGCCAGCAAACACTGGCAACCTCCTCTGAGACATTGAGAGGTGAAGGAGGGTAGAAATGAAGTAGTAGGAATTATTCTATGCAGTTTATGTGTATGGCGTACGACTCATGGCAATCGGACCTTCCCTTGTGACGCCAAGCCCATTCACTGCCACAAGGACAGTCGATGGGAATGAGATGGTTCCTGTCTCGAGTTCATTAGAGCATTGGAGAAGGGTCGAGGGACGAGTGCATGTGTCAAGACGAGTCCCTGTCTCGAGTTCAATGGCTGATGGCCTCACTTGAGGAAACGGGAACCCATGATTGGTTCATGCAATAGAGATTTAAAACTAAAGCAAAATGAAACCGAAACCAAACCAACAAGCATGAATCAAGCCATACCATGTAAAAGAAAGCTCAGTTACATCTCAAGGAATGATTTGCTTACCTATATTGTAGGTCAGGCTTTGCCTCCCTATGAAGGTTTGCAGTGGCAACTCTCTGGGTGGCTCCAGACATGACTTTCAATTGCAGGCAAGGCTGGGAACCAAAGGGGGTGCTTGGCTATGAGGTTTGTTCTCTAGTTCACTCACAGGCAGTGTTGGGTGGAGGGAAGGAAAGCTCTTTCTCTTCTCTCAAGGTTGGGAGTTGTGTTGTGGAATCTCCATGCAAAGTGTTGTTGTCCCCCCATGAGTTGTAATGTAAGGAGCTTAAAACAAGAGCACCCAAGAGTCTTAGAACCCAAGAGTCTCAGCCCCTCTCCATTAAGGTGCAATCTGCGTACGTGAGAGGCATGCAAGGTGTAACCGCTTTTGGTAAATGAATGTGATTCAATTAAAAGGAGGTGGAAGGGATTTTGGATCTTGGATGAGGGTATGGTGGTCCAAACATTGCAGAATACACACCCAGATCTATGGAGGCTAATGGGAAGCAAGAAAACTAATGGCCACTAAGTGAGTAAACAAATTAGTCCTCTACTAAAATTAACTGATATAGGGCACTATGCCCCTATTAATTGCTCCAGCTAGTTGCGCATGGTATGTGCACTTGTAAATTGCACTTGATATACTGTAAGGCTTGTATTTGATTGCATGGACTACCAATGGGCTTTGGGATTTTAGTTTAGGGATTGGTTTATGTGTTGAATAAGTTTGATGAGTGTTGGATGGGTTCAGGAAAGGGACTAGAACCATCACGTCCAGTGCAAGTTCTTTTGGAGGAGTCCACCAACTAGCAACATCAAAATTAGGGTGTCTATGATTAGACGATGGGTTGGTTTTAGGTGTGCTACACTAAATGAGGTATTCAGTGGCATTGTTTGGGTGTTTGACACTAAGCTACTATGGCTTATGTGAGACACAAACCAATAGACGTCTTACACTTTGGCACTAAAACGTGGAGTTCTGATTGTAGTTTGTGTTGGTGTTTGGTCTTGTAAGCCAAATGAGACTTCAAGACTAGTGCTCTAGTTTTGGTGTGGCTTCTTCTGGGTGATCTTTATCCCTAGAAAGTGTTGTTGTTGTTGTTTTAGGTGTTTTGATTGGATTGTCATCGTGGATTGAGCAAGGTGTTCAAGAACTCAAACACTACCAAGGTTTGGTTTTCTAGGCCTGATAGAGGAGCTGTCAAGGTTATGTTTTGAGTGTAGTTTTGGATTTTGGTTTTCGTGCAACATTTGGTACAATGTTTTGTAGTGTTTTTGAAGGTTATTTAAAGGATTTTGAAATGATTTTTCAAAAGGATTTTGGAAAGGAAGTGCATTAGTTTTGCAAAAGGTTTTGGAAAGTGTTTTCCAATGTTTTTTGTTTATGGAGACCAAGAGGCTGCAAGTAAGTGTTTGTTAGATCCTAAAGGTATAATACTCTTGGATTATCATTCATGAGGCCTAAGCTGAGGTTCAAAAACCGAAAGGTCAAGGAATCACAATAGTGGACTCAAGGGGTATGATATCTCTGTGTAGCTAGGTATGATGTTTGAGGATGAGGTTCTAGAGCCCATCGGTTGGAGGGTTGTGTTGTTGGGACTAGGAAGCATGTGACTCCTTGGTGGTCGAGTATGATTTACAAGGCTATGTTTCAAGGATTAAGGTGTCGTCTTGACGTGATGGTATCGTGGCAACATACTTGGGTGGTATGAGACTCCTACGTAGTTAGACGTGATACCCTGGATGTGTTGGATGCTGAGACTCGAGGTGTTGCCAAAGCCAAGGGTTGAGAAGCCTCAGGAGTTCAAGCACTAAGTTAGGACACCGAGAGGGCATACCCTGTGGGAGCCAGGACAGGTAGAGCACATACCTCATTGACTAGTGAAATCCCAATAGTGGACTACTTTCCTGTGTAGTTGGCCCTGTGAGCAGTCCTTTCTATGTGGTTGGACTACAAAACGAGCTCACTCCTCCCAACGTGATGAGTTCGTGGTAGTATAGACATAGTCGGTTGTGCTTTAGTAAACTGCTTGTGACTGGTGTTGACTGTTTGGTGCTAGGCAATACGGCACATTATAGTATTTGTTTATGGTGTTGCGCCTATGTGGCATTGGTATTGCACCTGTGTGGCATTGTGTTTTGAAGAAGTGGCTCTGTAGCTTTGGTGTTGTTGCTCTGGTCTAAAGAGGACCATGTTATGCAAAATAGAGGCTCTATGGTTTGAGTTTTATAGTTACTATAGGTGTACTATTAGCAAGTATGAGCATTCAGGCACCACTTGTCTGGTCCATACTGAAAGTGTGTGAGATTAGCCTATATGGTTTTTGGACTTAACTTGGTGAGAGTGACCATTTCAAGTGTGCATAAAGGATTTTGAAAGAGCATGCATGTAGTTTTAAAACGGAAAAAGAAAAGAAAGATTTTAAAGGCATGATTTTTGAGATTTTGCTGCTTGCTAGGCAAGGTAGGTTGCCCTATTGTGGTGTTGCAGCATCTAGGTGAGATGCCTATGCTTAATTGCTCTAGGAAATAGTTGCCGAATCGTTTAGGTGGTGTGTGTGCTTGGTGATTGTTTAGAGTGGCCATTCATGTGTGCTTTGTTTTCTTGGTTTTGCAAGTACCAGGATAGGAGTTGTCTTACTAATGCAAATAAGAAGAGTCACATTGCCACACATCAAGGATTTTGGTGAGTGTATAGTTTAATTTTATTTCTATTGTTTATCATACTTCCTCTACTGAGCGTACTTGGAATTAGTTTTATAATTAGTGTGATTGATAGAGAATAATATAAAAATGAAAATTGTGACTAAATTGAGTGGTAGCGACTTAGAGGTCTTTACATGACTTGACAAAAGTAGCCATTTCAAGAGTGCATAGGATTTTGAAAAGCATCCACATGGTTTTGGTTTGAAAGAAAGAGAAAAGTGATTGTCAAATGCATGTTTTAAAGGATTTGTTACTTGCTGGGCAATAATGAATTGCCCTATTGTGTTGTTTTGACATTCAAGTGAGATGCTTGTGTTTGGCTGCTTTTAGCGTGGTTGCGCTTGGCTCCTCAGCATTGTTGCTAAATTGTTTTGGTGTGTACTTAAGGTGGGTGGGTGCTGTGTGACCTTCTGAGTGATCACTCAAATGTGCTTTATTTTGTGTTTTTCACAGGTGTAGATTTGAAGTAGATTTGGCTTGCTAGTACACATAAAGAAGAGTCACACTGTCACACATCAAGGGTTCTAGGAAAGTATGTAATATTAGATTTATTTCTGTTAATTATGCTTTACATTATGTGCTTAGATTTAGTTTCAGTGTTGTTAATTGATAAAGAATGAAAATTGTAGTTAGAATAGGGTGTTAACAACTGAGGGGTCATTACAAGAACTGTGCTAATTTGCCCAAGAGAGCTAAAGAAGTATCACGCCAACCAACCAAAGGACGTGTATTTATGATTGTTGTTCTAAATACTGGGTCTTCGATGCATGTTGTGAATGGTAAGTGTGACGCCCTCCAATTCCCATAATAATTTAAAACAAATTAAATTACTGGAAATTAAAAGCTAAATAGAAATATCAACTACTAGGAACCTATGTGCGCGGCTACGAGACTCTGAACTATATGCACTATGCTAAAACTCATCTGCATGTCTGCACTTGCAATCCAAAACCACGAAGAAGACATGAGTGACAAAAGTCACCCAGCACGCACTCCACAAAAACGACAAAAAACAAAATCGTAATTAATTTCCCTTTTAAATTCATTTCGCAAACCATTTTCTCTAAAATCTCACAAGCCAGGCCCTTAAGGCCGAAAACCACAGCAAACGTAGCCCACATCAACGAAAACAACAAACAGGGCTCTACTTGCCCAAAACCACAAACAAGGTCCTCAATAGCCAAAACCACACATAGTGAGTCAGGAAGCCCGGTGCCAAGTAACTAACTCTGGCCACAAGCAGCCACTAAGGTGCACTACATTGCCACGGTGAAGCCTCCCTGTGTAGGGACTATCACCGTCCTACGATTCTCCCACTTGGAGAACCCTCATAAAGCTAACCCCTCTAGGAAGGCAATCCTGTCTCTTAAGATGCTACCAGCTACGAGACACGTGCCCCACCCGTACTGGCCACCACCGGGTACACCTCCTCACAGCATCCTCCACATGGTGCTCAAGCGAGAGTGTCATACCACCACACCTGACAATACTCAAGCCTCAGTGCTCACAGCAACAATAGGAGTATTATACCTCCCCGTCATGCCACAAGATACCTTAACCCATGGACCACAACCCTAGCCTCGAGACGACAATCAAGGAGTCTCATACCTTCAAGACCCGACGTGTCACGCCCCTCATTTTCCACAATAATTTAAAACAAATTAAATTATGGGAAAATTAAAGCCAAATAGTAAATATCTAACTACTAGGAACTTGTGTGTGCGGCTAGGAGACTCCAGACTAAAACCAAAACATGAGGATAAACGTATGAGTGACAAAAGTCACCAAGTACGCACCCCAAGGAAAACCACAGAAAACAAAACTATAATCAATTTTCCTTTTAAATTCATTTCGCAAACCATTCTCCCAAAACCTCACAAACCAGGCCTACACCGGCCAAAAGCACAATCGGGGCTCTACTAGCCCAAAGCTACAAGCAAAGGCCCTCAATGGCCAAAACCACACACACAATGAGTCGGAAGTCCAACACCAGGCAACCTAACTTTGGCCACAAGCAGTCCACCATGGAGCGACCACGGTGTTCTGCACTGCCACGATGAAGCCACCATGTGCAAGAGCGATCACTGTCCCACGATTCTCCCTACCTAGTGAACCCTCACAAAGCCAATCCCTTCCTGGGAAGACTGTCTTGTCTCTCAGGACGCTACCAGCTACAGGACACGTGTCCCACCCACACTGGCCACCACAAGGTATGCCTCCTCATGGCGTCCTCCACACACGGTGCTCAGGAGGGAGTGTCATACCTCCACACCTGAAGACACCCAAGCCTTAGTGCTCATAGCGACAACAGGAGTATCATAACTCCCCATCATGCCATAAGACACCACCACCCGTGGACCACAACCCTAGCCTTGAGACGACAATCAAGGAGTCTCATACTTCCATGACCCGACACCCCTCAGCCTCAGGTATCTCGGCCCCCGACCTCAACCAGGGAGTCACGCTCGACCACCCGAGAATTTCATCACATTCCCTAGTCCCGACGACACGGTGCCACATTGTCTTGGCCAGTACACAGAAAACCAGGAAAACAATTTTCCAAAATAGGCCAACTATTTTCTTGAAATCCATTTCCAAAACCATTTTCATATCATTGAAAATTTTTCCAAAACCTCGGCAAAATGATGAATCAAGGGTCCCAGGTGACCACCACTGACGACCCACAGTCCCCTTCAATGGGACAAAACACAGCAATCCTGAAAGCCCTAGGGAAACACATTTTATAAACATATTGGGCCCTAATTCGGCATGCCCAAAACAAGTTCGGTATGCCGAAAACTCCTGGTTTGATAGGCCAATCCAGATCGATCGACTGAATCAGGTCAACGATCAACACTCAGGCCAAATTCAGTATACCGAAAATGGTTCGGTCGATCGAAATCTCCTAATTTTGGTGAGCGTCCAAAATCAGAAGACCGAATTTCGACCAAAGGACCTAATCTAATAGAAAAAACACATACCGAAATGGTTCGGTATGCCGAATTCTGCGAAAAAAAGAAAACGACCCAAACCCTATAGTCTGAAATTGCCCCTACTGGGACCTCCGATCAGACCCTATAAACAAGCACCAAAAATCTTGCATAAAATATAAGATGTAGACCCTCAAGTCTACTCCAAATCCACACAAACAAAACTAAAATCCATTCACCATGCATCAAGATATAAAATCACAAAGGCAGAAGCGTCAAAATGACCCAAAACACACCAACTGCCATAAATATCCATATATTCACCATAAATTCTCATAAAATCACAATAAACTCTAGGAATGTAAATTTACCTAGATTTCATGCAACCCTATCAATTTCTACCATTTTCATGCTCTCTATTACAAGGAGTGGAGATGCATACCTGAGAATGAGCTCCAGCGAACTCCGACACAACCACGGCCACGGGAGCACTCCATGCAAGCTCCACACACCACCATGAGCCGCTTCACACCATCGTCGGCCCTTGAGCAAACCGAGCAAAGAGGAAGTCGTGGGGAGAAGAGAAACAGGGCAGGGAGAGTGAGAGAGAAGAAAGAGAGAAAAAGAGAGAGACGAGGGAGAGGGGAGGTGAGTGGAGGGAGAGAGAATGAATGGGAGAAGAATACGGAGGAGGTTTGCTCAAGATAGAGAAAAGTGCGGAGAAGAGAGGAGGCTTGGGTCGTGCATGGTGGAGGCTTTCGGCTTAAAAAGCCTCACAGAAGGAGTAGGTGGCCGTGTCCATGCAACCAGTCAGCCACGCACACACCAATACTCCCTCAACTACCAGCCTCGCTAGCCACCGCACGCACCCAATCACCAACCACACCCACGAGGCCAACTACAAGCATCAACCACCGGCCCACCAACGCGAGCCCCACGAGGACCCCACATGGACCCACACCTAGGCCCCACATGCATAGTGCCACATTGCACATGCCAACCACGCACTGGGACATGCAAATAGAAGCCGGCCAACGAGGCCCAAGCCCAAATGCATAAAACAACACAACGGGCCTTGGAACAGTAACACCCGTCCAGGAATAAAATTCATAAAATGTAAATAATTACAAAAATGAATTTCACAGGTGTTACATCCTAACCCCCTTAAAAGAAGATTTTCGCCCTTGAAATCACTAGTCGAAAAGATATGGGTACTAGGCTAGGATGGCTTCATCACGTTCCCACGTGGCCTCCTCGACACCATGATGCCGCCACCACACCAAAACCAGCAGAATCACCTTGTTCCACAGCATACTCCTTACGGTCAACAATCTCGACGGCATCCTCCATAAAGGACAGATCTTCCTGGAGCCCTTCTGGCTAAACTGGGATCACATAAGAAACGTTAGCCAGGCACTTCCTCAGCATGGAGACATGGAACACGTCGTGCACGGATGACATCTTTGGTGGTAGATCCAACCGATAAGCAACCTCACCGATCCTCTGGGTGATCTGGTATGGGCCAATATAGCGAGGACTTAGCTTGCCACACTTCTTGAACCTCATGACACCCTTGTTCGGCGACACCTTCAGAAACACATAATCCCCCACCAGAAACTCCAATGGTCTCTGCCTCCTATCGGCATAGCTCTTTTGCCGACTCTGTGCAGCCAACAGCCTGCTTTGGATCAGATCCACCTTGTCCGCATACAACTGCACAAGCTTAGGACCAATCAACTAACGCTCGCCCACCTTGCTCCAGCAAACCAGCGATTTGCATGGCCTACTGTACAAACCTTTGTACGGCGCCATCTCGATACTCTAGTGATAACTATTGTCGTAGGCGAACTCAATCAACGGCAAATGGTCCTCCCAACTCCCTTAAAAGTCTAAGGCACATGCTCTGAGCATATCCTCCAACGTCTGGATAGTCCTCTCATTCTGACTATCCAACTGAGGATGAAATGCTGTGCTATAGTTGAGCACAGTGCCAAAGGCCTCCTGCAGAGTTCTCCAGAACCTTGAGGTGAACCTCGTGTCTCTGTCCAACACAATGGACACCGGAACACCATGCAGCCTCACCACCTAAAAGACATACAATTCCACCAGGCGGTGTATCGGAAGCTTCACTCGAATGGCCAAGAAGTGAGTAGACTTGGTTAGCTTCACACGTATGTTCTCTCACTTCTTTCAACCTTTTGTGGACAAGATTTGCAATCATATTGATGGATGGAAGGCATGTTTATCATCTATGGGTGGCAAGTTGGTATTGGTTAAGAATTTTCTTTCCTAATTCCCCATTCATACTTTGGCTGTCATGAAAGTTCCCAATAGCATTCTGGAATCTATTGAGAGGAGGATGAGGGATTTTATGTGGGGTTATTGTGATGGGAAGAGGAAACATCATTGGGTTAGTTGGAAGAATTTTGCATCCCCTCTCTTTGATTTTGGCCTTGGTATTCGTACTTTGAAGGATACTCATCTCCTTTTTAAAATTAAAAGTTGCTAGAAGCTTCTTTAGAAAGATTAGTTGTGGAGTAAGTTTTGTAGTACTAAATATAATGTGGTCTACAAAGGTTGGTGTACTCCTTCTTTCTGTTTTAGGAGATGGAAAGATCTTATGACAATCCTTCCATGGGTAATATCTCATTCTCTTTGGTTCATTGATAAAGGTAACAGATCTTTTCTGACTGACAAATGGTGGAAGGGTGGTATTCTATGTGAATATTTCCGTATTAATTCCTAGGCTGATCATTTGATAAGTATTTTTGACGTAGTCCATCACCTAGATTTATTTTATGATTATATTGATGCAAGTCATTTCCATGAGATGTGGCAAGCTTTGATTGATCTCCAGGTTGATGCTTCTGGGGAGAGGGTAGACTCATATGGCTTCCTACAGAGGAAGGAAGATTTTCTTTCAAGAGCATGTGGAAGGCCCTCTCAATGGAATATAATGTTTCTACCGTTTGGAAATGGATGTGGTCCTTTTTTCCCCACAAAAGTCTCTATTTTGCTATGGAAGATGGGATGGAATGGGGTTCCAGTTGACGAGAGCATTAAAATTCTTAATATTCCTAAAGTCTCTAAATGTGTTTGCTGTGTGCAGGCTCAATGTGAATCCTTGCAACACTTGTTCACTGAAGGAGATCTTGCTCAATACTTGTGGCGATTTTTTGGCAAATTATTCTATATGTCGGTATCTCCTTGTGTCTTCCACACCATCAATACATGGGTTACAAAGGCTTTAGACTCTACATATGGGAAGTTTCTCATTGGTGTTATTCCTGGCTTAATTTGCTGGCATATTTGGAAGGAAAGATGTAATGGAAGATTCTCTAATATCCATAAATCAGCTTCTCACCTTTCTTCTCTTATTATTGGTGATTGCAATATCATGATAAAGGAAAAGAAGTATTGTGCTCCTGCGAGTAGGGCTGAGGTGTTTCATGCTCATGGTTTCAACGTACCTAAATGTGTAGAGCCTTGGTTTACGAAGATCACGTGGTCCCCTTGGAAGTATGGTTTTAAGGGTAATGTTGATGGCTCTTGTATTTCAAACAACACAAGTGGATGTGCCATTGTTAGGTCTCCCGAGGGGTGTGTTATTATTGCTATTGCAAGGTCCTATGGTGTAACATTTGTGCCTGATTTTCCATTTAATGTAAAACCATGGAATTTTCTGTATTATTTGAATATCGTTTGTTAATGGTTAATCAAGGTTGTGTTTGTTAGTTGTGGTCTCTCCTGGTGCAATCGTGTTCCTAGTTTTTCCCTTGTGGTGTGACTTCTTTGGCTTTGTAGGTCAGTATGTGCATTTTAGGACCCAAGTTTGGGGGTGAGACCCACTTGGACTTGGACCTGGTCAAAGGAGCCCAACCACATGCCCGTGACCCCTCCTTTCTTCTCCATGCCAGTGACCTCGTTTTCCTTGCTCGTGAGCCCTAACGGGAGGGCTGCTCGTCCTGTCTCTTCCTCGCTAGGGAGGCTGGTAGAGGGGCCGGTGGGATTCCGAGAGATGGTAGGCGAGGAGGTGGCAATAAAGGGAGGTGTGGAGTGCGGTGGAGATGAGGAGAAACCAGAGAGAGCGGAGGCTGGAGGTGAGCCGCGTGGTGGGAGGAAGTCGCAAGCCGCAGGAGTTCGTGTGAGCGCGGGGGGAGGCCGGTGTTGGGCATCGCCAGAGCTCGTGGGTGTGTGGGGCTGGTAGAAGCTAGGTACGTGTTTCCCCTTTTTCTCCCTTTCCTCGGTTAAGATATGTTGAGATTAAGAGATAAATCAAGAATAATGATGTGGAAATCATGCAAAAATATGGAAAATGTTGGGAATGAGATGAATAATGTGTTTGTGAAGAGATCATGTTGATTCGTGGTTGTTTCGTGGGATTTTTTGTTAGTGATTTTGATGCATGCTATAGTGATCCCATATGAGCTTTATGTCTTTATAAATTTCTATAGAACAACATA
The DNA here is from genome assembly GCA_024699735.1 of Posidonia australis. Taxonomy (NCBI): domain Eukaryota; kingdom Viridiplantae; phylum Streptophyta; class Magnoliopsida; order Alismatales; family Posidoniaceae; genus Posidonia; species Posidonia australis. Next base: position 3,287 of record JAMKQA010043422.1, on the reverse strand, counting down.
CTTAATGGTTTCGTGTTTGGATTGAGGGGTTTTGAAGTAGACTTGGAGGTCTACATCTAATGTTTTACTTGTAATTTTTGAGGTGGATTTGATGGGTCCGCTCCTTACTCCCACTTTGGGGAAAAGAGACGATGGTGGCCAGGAAGGTTTTCTGCAATCACAGAAAATGGTATGCCGAACTGGGTTCGATATGCCGAAATACTCCCAAGTGGGTTCCCTGGACCACTGATTCGGACAATCAGGGGTAATTCGGACAACCGGATGAATTGGTCGATCGTTCTGGCAAGGAACTGATAAAACTGACAATGATTCAGAGTACTTAAATATTTCGGTGGATCGAATCAAGGATTTTCAGTCGACTGGGACCCTATTCGATATGCTGAATCAGGACCCAGAACTATATTGAGAAATACCGTGAAAATGTTAATAAATTTAGATGAATGCATGATAAATGTATGAGATGCATAGAAGTGATGCATGAGATGTTGCATGTAAACATGTTGTGCTAAATTATGCTATCCATGAATGATGAAACATGAAATATGTGAAATACATGTGGACCCATGTGAGGGGTGAATGCATGATACAATGACCATGAATGAATGTCAATGTAAATGATTGGTTTAAGAACCATAGATGAGAAATGTGACACATAATGTGTGAGGTTTATAAAGAATTTTATGAATGAAAACTAGTTTTGCCAAATGATTTGAAATGAGAAACTGCATATGGTTTAAAAGAGATTTCCGAGAATTGTAAGAACCACAATTAGACCAGGGCTTGCCGACAGGGTAGTGAGACCTTTAGAGATGTCGGGGACGTGTCCTTGGTTGTGGTTGTTGAGTCACGGTCTATGGTAGGAGCCTTGAGACTATGGTGGTACTGTAGGGCCTGGGGTACAGTAGACCCGGATTACCCTCAGTGCCGGTGCTGGTCGGGTTTAAGGTTAGAGTCCCTAGGTTCTCGAGCACCAAGGCATCGTGAGGACGCACTCCGTGCTTGTACCAGTGAGGGTACATTTGGAGGCTGTGACCAGGGCAGTTGAACTCCGGCGTGGGATGGTTCACCGTAGCACTGCAGTGTGGTCGGGGTGGAGCCTCGACAACTGCTTGTGGCCAGGTCGATCACCTATGGCCAGGGTGATGCGACCAGTTTTTGAGACATGGATTAAGATTTGTGTTGAACTAGTTCCTAGCCCTAATTTGTTGTGAATTGTGTTAATAGATAAAATGGTGCTTTGGGCTGGGAAACTAGATGTAAATGGTTTTCTTTTTCCTGAGTTGCGCATAAAGACTTGTTAATGAGCATGAGATTTTGAAAGGAAAAGAAAAGAAAGATTTGAAATAGCATCCTCCACTGATTTTACCAAACTACGTGTGTTGGCTTTTCAACGGTTGTGGTTTTCTCGAGGTTTTCTAGGAATGCTATGCTTTTCTCACTTTTTGTTGTTCTTGGGGCACATATTGGGTGACATTCCTGTCACTCACGTGTGGTTTCCTTTTTGCCTTGTTTCAAGTGCTCAGGAGTAGGTACAGTCTAGTCTAGTGCATCATTTTCAAGCCACTTTCGCCGCACACAAGTCTAGGTGCTTAGCTTTATTTATTTAATTCTATTATTTAGACTCTATTAGTTGCATTTGGGTAGTTCCTGTACTATTGTGTAGCACGGGGGCGTTACAGAGTGGTATTAGAGCCTAGGTTCACTAAGTGCACCAGCTTAGGGTGTTCGGCACTATGGCTTTAGTTGGACTGCACGATGTGCATGAGATCATAACACCTTACTTGTATGTTTGCTTGTTTGTTTGTTTGCTTGTGGTGGCAGCAAGATGCCGCCTAGAGGTCATGGTAGAGGCAGGACTCCCGCATCAAGTTCTAGTGAGAAGCAAGACAGTGGTTGGGGAGGCCTTCGGCAGGAGCTGAGTCCCATGATGCAGGGTTTTGCTCACACCTTCGGCAGGAACAACATAGATGGGACCAAGGCAGACCCCTGGCTTAAGTAGTTCCATCGATTAAGCCCGCCAACTTTTGATAGCAAGGGCAAGCTAGAAGATTGTGAGGCCTAGCTGCTTGAGGTTTAGAATGTCTTGGAGGGCATGGCGTGTCCAACCGAGAAGTGGGTCCAATTGGCTACCTTTCCGTGTAAGGGAGACGCCGACCAGTGGTGGAGAGCCACCTGACATATGAAGTTCCCTAATGCTAACTTGTCGATGATCTCATGGAAGGATTATCGAGAGGCCTTCTACGAGAAGTACTTTCCAGAATATGAAAGGGATCGACTGGATAGGGAATTTAGAAATCTGAAGCAAGGTAGCATGACTGTTGCTGAATATGAGGCGCCCTTCACTAGATTGGAGCAGTTCTCACGGACATTTGACACCGAGAAGCGTAGAGCCAAGTTGTTTGTGGAAGGACTAACTCCAGCACTCAGATCAAGGGTCTTAAGCTACGAGTACCCCACCTTGACCAGAGCAGTGGAATTGGCAGCCCGTTATGAGGAGGACCGCAGGTTGTTTCTAGAAGATCACCCTAAGGGCAAGGGGAAGGCGTTTGCTCCACGGTCATTCACTTCTGGAAGGCAGGGCTTAGGCAGTTTTGGGAGCTCTGGGAAGAAAAGGAAGGACCGCACCGAGTCAGTAGCTAGAATAGGAGCTAGGTACAGTCAGGTTGGTTCGAGCAGTGGCCCAAAAAAGAAGAAATCCTGTTTTATCTGTGGGCGTCTATAACCATGCCGGCAAGGATCGCAAGATAATGCGAAAATCGGCAAAGCTACGGCAGAAAAATAAATAAAAAAATGCAAATGCTGGAGTCGCCACCTAGTCTATTATGGAAGATGAGGAAAACCAAATAAAACATGAAAAATCATGCAAAACAATAAGGAAGGTCTTCGAAAACCAGAAATGCGGGTAAGGATCCCTATTACGTTCGAGGAAGGTGTTAGGTGCCCTCGTACGCCCGAATAATCAGTCTTCTATGGTTTCTCCTATGCTTATGAAATGTCAGCTTTTTAGCCTTTTGTTGTACGCCCAAGGGCGGTATGCCATGCCATGCTTAGTGCCTTATGCTAATAGGTGCATGATGTGTAGGGGTGTGCCCTAATGCTCAGGAGTATCACTCTTTATTTTCGGGTCAAGTGCATAATGCAAAGATATTGCATAAACATAATCAAAGTTGTATCATTTTGAGTGATTTCTCATCATTGCTTGCTATATGCAAATGCAAACTAAAATGCAAGAAAACTGCTGAAAACAAATCTGTGCCTTCCTAATGCATCAAGGAAGAAAACCAGAT
>JAMKQA010043421.1:0-20273 GCA_024699735.1 Posidonia australis | reverse complement strand
TAGTTAATTGTATGATACTTATAGATGATATTTTTAGTAACATGAATAAAAATGAGTATATAGATTCATTTAATGATAAAATAAAGACAACTTTATATAATTTATTTGAAGAATATGTTAGAAATTATGGTGAAACATCTAGTTTTTTAGGATCACAAAGAAGTAGTAGTAGTGGCAGTTCTTTATGGAGTAGATTAAATAAAAAGAAGGGAAAATATATAAAATCAAGTACAAATAATGAATTAAATAATTATTTAGAATCCCCAATTGCTTTTAGTGATTTAGAAATAGATAACTTAAATATTAAAGTGGTGGTCTACTACAGCTATTAGGTTTCCTATAGTAGCAAAAATGGCAAAAGATTTACTAACGATTCCGACGTCAACTGTGGCATCAGAATCTGCATTTTCTACAAAAGAGAGAGTATTAAATGATAACAGATGTAGATTATCAGAGAAGTCTGTAGAAGCCTCCGTCTGCTTAAAAGATTGGTACGATGCGGTTGACCGTCTACAGAGATTGAGTTTAAAGTCTGAATTAGAAGAAGACGATGATGCGACATCAACTTCAACATGCAGAACAGACTCCACAAATGAATAATTATTGATGTAAAATTTTAAAATAAAAAATGTAAAAAAAATAATGTAAATATCTTTTGTATTTTTTTATGTAAAAAATGATGTATTTCAAAGATTTTTTTATTAAAAAAATTTTAAAATTAATTTTAAGCCCAATGGACCGGCTCGACTCGACCTGGCCCGTTGACCCGGCCCACAAACCGGCCATAGGCCGTACTAGGCCCATGATCTCCAAAAGGAGGCCCGACATGACCCGACCCGGACCAACCTGCGGGCCGACCCGACCCAGGGTAGGCTAGGACGGGCCTCCTGTTTTGTGGGCCGTGTCGGCCCGACCCGACCAGTTTTCCACCTCTAGGCACAAGTGTAAATATATCAAAGATAAAACATACATAAGTAAAACTAGAAAGTGGATCCCGCCCTTCCATGAGATTACCTCGGTTTACATTTCCTATCCCCATGATTTTTATATTATTATTAATGGATTAGTTTATTTAATTTTTGGAATAATATATGTTGTTGGAGGTACGTGAGTTTTTTTTAATGGAAAAATCATGTTTGACAAATCTATCTGTTTGGTTTTTTTTTCGGTGTATCATGGACCCATTTGTTGACTTTTTCTCTCCCGCTGCGGGAATAAAAATCCACTCTCAAATTCAAAAATGGGCCCCGATTTATGCACCACATCTTACAGAAACCCCCCCCGCCCCCCATATCTGTCTGATTTATAAACTCTTAATTTACATGGATAAAATATTATCTAGTGGTTTAAAAACCTTCAAACAAACAGACCCAATAGTTTCCGATAGTAGTGTGCTTTTCCTTTTTTCCTCCCTTTTCTTTCTCTGTGCTTGTTTTTTGTTCACACCTCCTTTAACTCTTTTTCTTTCCCTGCTTACTTTCTCATCCTAATATGCTCTCTCTTACAGATTCTTAAAACCTTGGAAGTAAAGAACAAAAAGCTTCATCATAAGATGAGAATAACCTTCCTTTAATGGCTTCCATGCGCCTTCCCGCAGAGAAAAGTGGTGAGCCATCCATCAAGCTACTGCAAGAAGACAGCTAGAAGAACATCAAGTGGAAATATGTATGTATCTTGAAAGTTATACCACCAGAAAAAATTTTAAAACATTGGCATGAGAAATCACGTTTTATTTACAACCTGTAAAAGGGGAAAAACCACATTTGGTACTTTTCCTGTTGTCTCGTCAATCCATCCCCATGGCCAAGGCCAAAAGGAGGCCTCTCTAAGTATGGTATTACAAAAGACAGAGATATGTGTGTTCTGTGTACAAAACACTGTCGTCACAGGTATTTTTTCTGCTACATTTGGCTGTAAAGCAGGTCGGCATAATTACATCTAAAAATAAATATCAAGCAATAAATATGCATCTTTGACTACAATGCATAATAATAATAATAATAATAATTGATGGATTAAGCTTTAATAAGGATCTACTTTCTTGTTTTATTGACCTGCGTTCCTGAAAACAGAAATATAAATTGTTTTTTTTTTCTTTTAATGCAAGCCCACAGTTTAATATTAAGATGAGGTGAAATGGATTGAGTCACAGTCATTTCAAATCAGAGTACATAACCCAATTATTGTATGAATTGCAATCGGCAGACTTCAAAAGAAACAAAGAAGAAAAGGGCTTCATAACAGCAGTTGATGAGTGGAGAACATCCTCTGAATCTGATCTCCAAAGCCCACACTTCTTGATACCACATGCATGTGCATGTATTTTGCACAAACACACAAGTCATACTTTTGGGCAATAAAGTTATGTGGAGATAACATACTACACACCAATTCCGAGGGAATCCCAAGGATTGGGTTGTATGGCATGCTACTGCTAGAGGGAGACAAAAAACCTTCCTGGGGATTTACAATATTCCATGTAGATCTCTCATCTTTCGCTCGGTGTGGTGTGGGCATTGTCATTTGTGAATTGCCAAAGGTTGTGAGTCTTCTTGGGGTTCTCACAAGGGGTCCCATAACTGTAGACAGATTTAAGCAATAAAGTTTGATTAGATTGCTTGGAAATCATCACTCTTTGCGTTCAAAGGCATTTGGGTTTGAAAAAAGCATACTTGCTTCTGCTGCTTGCCCCTGCTTTTACCCCTCACCTCCTCCTTTCTCTTTTTCTTGATAAAGTGGATTGCATATTAGATTTTTGCTTCTTGAGTTCGATTAGTTTTGGGTACCGATGAATAACAACTTGCAGTTGCAGGTTTGTTGGGTACAACCTGCCAAGGCTTAAATAACACAAAATCTAGACTGAAGATAGAGAACCCCCCAGTTTCCCAACAATAAGTTATTAATCAGGTGACAACTACACTGCACTAATTTCTCGAAGGTCATAACTGGTTGCCAATCAATACATCACTGGCCTTTTGGCGTTATTCAACTACATAAGTTCCTGTCCAACTCTTGTTCATGATCAGCATTTTTCAACAGTCAGTATTCCTGTGAAGGACTAGTGGAGGTTGAAAACCATTGCACAACCAGACTCCATCTCACGAGAGGTTAGAAGGATTTCCTCCAGAAATATGGATTCCTTGGCATCAAAAGACAATCGATCAGAGATGATGGCTACATGTCAGTCTGGTGAAGTTAACAGTCTATTCTTTTCTTGTTGCCCCCTACAATAAGTATACCTGTTTCTCCCGATGAAACAGTCTCTACCTGTTTCTGTTGCCGTGCAGCAATAGGCACGAGTTCGGGTCTTAAATATCTCGTAGGTAGGAATCGTTATTAAACATAAACTGGATTTTTACAAAATCCACACGTGAAAATGATTACGTACACCCTTTTTGAAATGCTTCCTAAGTAATCCAGTTTCTGTACATAACGTGAGCTGTAGGAATGAAATAAAGGCAGTTCCGAATGAATAGAGTGATAAGGAGACATGGATGATGGCAATGTGTCATTGCATGTCTGGATTAGACTGCCATACCTATGCCTGTTACCTCCATGCAGAGGGTGCTGAAGCCCCAAAAAAGAACAATGGCATCGATGACCCTTTTGTACCATCAGCTGAAAGGGACCCAACAATGGTGATCACTCCTTATCTTATTACAGAGATCAAACAAAAACACTAGGTTATTTTTGTCTCAACACAAAGACAAACATTAAATGACAACATCAGCAACAATCACAGTTCAGCTCAAGCAGGAGTTCTTGTTTTCTTCAACTTTGCATTGTGCATGAAGCCAAGAAGCACAACAAAAAGAATGATAGGGATGACAGAAAGGGACCCAAGAAGATTATGCTTCACCTTCACATGTGCATGTAAAATGACAGATAAAGAAAGAAAAACAAAATGTGTGATTTATCTTCAAAAGAGTTTCCTGCATGGCATTTTGTACCAAACGTAAAGCCTACAGGCATTAGTGTCACATCAATGGTTATGAAAAAGACACCTCAATTTCATACTACTCCAAAAGAACATGAGATCTGTCTTAATATGGAAGGAATTCAATAAGAACAAGGATACTTACCCTGGAAAGCTGGAACAGCTCAGTTTTTGGAAGATTGCAGGATTAGATAGTACCAACCATCTTCATTACTCCCAATAATTTTGGATTGTACAGAATATATCAAATGCTTTCTATTTAATATTCTTGAATTATATTTTCGATGACAAAAGGAAAGCCAGTAAGCTTTTCATAATTCATCTGTAAAAGTAACGAGGCAATCCTCCAATTTTTTTTTTTACCATTACTGCTTGAGTCTGTGTTTGGTTATTTTGGTAAGATATAGCATCATGTCTGCCCATGCACTGGTGGCAAGCAGGTGGTAGTTAAGGAGCTTCAGCTGTATGCAGTTTCATTGCAATTTGTCCTTTCGCTTTCTTAAGCAAGTTTGATCCTTCGAAACACCTGCCTTCCCTTCTGAACGCCTACAAAGATTTTATGAGGAAGCAACAACAACTTGAGAACAAATAAACAGTCTATTTCATGTTTGAAAAGTGACAATACTCATAACTTGAAAAAACAGAATAATAGATCACCATGGAAACATGCAATGGCAAAGACAACACAAGAAACTAGAACAATGAAACCAAAAAAACTAGTGATACCAAAGAAAACACATCAAATAAATTAGAATGAACCATATCAATTTGGTAAATACATTTAATTCCTTTATTGGACCAACTTTCCCCAGCTGTTTGCTGTCTCTTAATGTTACACAACATGTTTTGCATATTTGCTTTTGCTAACAAATCCTAAGAATTACCTTCTGCAAAAATCAATTGTGCCAAGATTAATTTCATGAACAAGATAATGATAACTAGGTCTGTGGAGCAGGACAGAATTTGGACCAAGCTCATAATAAAAGGGACATTGTGCTGGTTTTGGTCCAGCCACATTGTAATATTTTCTTCCTGTTCACATGTGAAAAGCACATGTAAAGACATTTTTAGGGTAAGCCATCAACGTGGGACAAGTCTCAATTGCTGCCTCTTATAGATGCATTGTTCATTATAAGACCAGAAATTAGTGAGCCATGCTAATTAATTCAACACCATATTTAATCATAAGTTGCCAAACATGGAGCAACTGGGATACCATCCATAAATGATCGGACAATATAATCAAGCAAGTAAATTATTTGTAACGCTAAAGTCAAGGTATTCCCGAACAAAAGCAATAAAACACGTCCACAGACTTGGCAAAACATATTTTGGATCTTGTCACTGGTGATGGTGTTGTATTAACCAATGAAACATATTTATTGTGTCCCATTGAGAGTTCAGAATCGATATTGCATACCTTCTTTTCTGATCAGGTGGTGATAGCAATGCTTCATATGACTTTCCACTGCATTCATCATCATCATTGTCTGCTTTTTTATAAGCCAATCTGGTTTGTAAGGCCATCCGCCTAAGAACATGCACATTAAAATAATAACTTACCAGATCCTGACTGCTTTTGGAAGGAAAGCGCTCCAAAGCAGGGTACCAGAAAGTTTTGTCCTTCGAAATGGGATTTTCTTGCACAAGCATGTCAAAGGCCATTTGTTCTTCCCAACTCCATGAATCAGCAACTTCTTCACCCATTCGGTCAAATCCCAAACCAACAAAAGCTTGTCCTAATTTAGATTTCAACTGAAGCCTTGCCATTCTTATATGATATCTGATGCATCCCATGGATTTTGGTGGATAACAAGAGCATGACTCATTTCTTCCCTTTCCAATTTCATCCATGTTATTTTCATTATAGTTATCTTCCATCGGCCAGATTCGGATACCTAACCATCTTGAAACACTTGAAGCTTTGTTATAGTCTGTTTCCAGTTTTTTACTTGATGGACTTGTCCATTCTGGTACATTAACCTGAAAGGAGGGACCTATAGGAACATGTTTAATCTTGTGGTGGATTTCCCCAAGTCTCGTCAACTCAAGTGACTTTCCAGATCTTCGTTTTGGTCGATTTAGCATGTCATGAGTCATTAATGAGCTGCCAACTGAATCACTTGGATAAAAAATGGAAGGAACTGAATATAAAGAAGAATTTTGGCTACTCTGTCTTAAACCTCGTTTTCCTGATTCAATATTTGAAGTAATTTTTGATCTTCCATGCAAAAATCGATGAACTCGTGGATCTCCCTACACAACAAAACCAGTGAATGCGGCAGAAAACAATTTATGAAAATAACGATCCAAAACGAAAAGCCAAGAGGTCAACTGTAATCTTTCTTAATGAAGAGACAACATCAAGTACAAAAGTCTTTATTAATTTGATCTTGATTATGCATGCATACAATATTTGAGGAGCAGACACACAATACAAAGGATAGACTTAGAGAGGAAATATGACTGATATGTTATAAACTGCCAGATTTATCACCAATCCACTATTTGCAACCATGAACAAGATATCACCACAAGAGTCTTGAAGAAGTTAATCGGAGAATAAATACAGTTTCCCTAAAAGTAGTGAAGCTCACAATAACTTTTGATTTAGACATAGATATAACAAATTCCTATTGATAATTATATTGAAAGAACATATTATACATGCAAGCATATGGAATCACGCATTTTGACTTGGAAGACATATTATACTAAGTATACATGTTGCACATATTACACACTCCATTGTGTATTGAGATTCTTCTTGACTGTACAGCTCAACCCATCTCATTATTATGGTGATTTTACCCATCAAATAACTTTATCCTGTTCTATCATATTTATAGGCGAGGATTCATAAAAATTACCTACAGGTTATATATATTCTTGCATGCCTGAACGAAATATCAACTACAGATTATATATATTCTTGCATGCCTGAGAGAAAGAAGCTAAAGAGATAAATACCTAATCAACAGCGTTTTTATCAGTCTCTCAGTTTTATTGGGTCATGTTTTGAAAATGAAGCAATCTCTGAAAAAGATCAATACAGAAAAGAGGAAGAGAGAGAACAAAGACAGAAAGAAAACAATGGACACAAGTTTAAAGATCGACACTATCTTGATTAACAAGATAATCGCATATTCACTAACCATTCTGGTTAGCACCATACAAATCTTTTTCATTATGGTATTGTATGATATTTTAAGTTGTATCATTTAGGAAAGTCGTGCTGAAAGGGAATTGCAGCCAAATGAGGATGTTTAAGATATGTAACTAGGAAAAGGAAATCCTAAAAAGCAATTGTAGCTGACTGAGGATGTTAGATGCATACATAGAAATTACTCAAATAGAGTAAGAAGGAAAATAAAGGGCCAAATGACAGCGAGATGATCCAGATAATCCAAGGTAATTTGATCATGTACAGGGAAGACTTGGTTGTGACTATATGGAAAAGGTTATTGGGTTCAAGTTAGAAGAGGTTAATCAACACGTAAAACAATATCGTTATGGCAGGCGAAAATGGTTTTAGTAACGTATAGTCTAACATGTGAATGGGCCTTGGATATAGAAGAATGGAGAAAACAATTCACACTGCCGCCTTAAGTTGCCACCTTAATGTGGTTTTAAAGCATTCTTGTTGTACTGTAGTGATATTAACTATATCCTTCATTTACAAACATTTATTGGTTCATTGCGAAAATTGTTAGGTATTAGATTATAAAAATTAGGTCAAAAATGAATATTTGTAAACAGTGTGGATATCATTGAAAATGAGTAGATGAGTAGTTCAGATAGAATCAAACTTTTGATCAATCTGGGTACTTGAGATCCTATCAATGAACAGATGGTATCTATGGACCCCATTGAATATCATTCAGAGCAGGAGCCTTACATAGATAGTATCAATTATTATCAAAGAAAGATTGGCTTAATGGAAACTGTTCAAACAGGCATAGGTCAACTAAAATTTATGAAATTCCTTCGTCAAGCCCTGACTAATGAACCTACAAAAATCCCTCAAATTATTTATGACTAAATTCAGGTATTGTGGACATTTCCTCATTTCCATCCCAGAGCATTTTAATCGTAAGTTTCCTGTTTATTGAAAAAATCTCATTATTGGCTCACTCCTCATCAAACCATAACCATATGGATCAAACTAGCAATAATGAAATGTATATTCTGTTTAGTGAATCACATAAAATTTTAGCCAACTCCATTCATATTTATGTATGTCATACCTATGAACAGAGATGTAAGGTAACGGATAAAGAGAATTTTTGAAAGTAACATGCTTGGGATTGGAACCCTTTTGAAAACATGTAGATTTCTTGCATTTAGTGTTGATCATATACTCTTTACGGATAATATGAAAATCTGGAAGTCGCCATAAGCTGAGATTTTAGCCATTCTTTGACCAACAATTACCAATCGAAGTGCATTACAAACGTATTAAAATTATTTGCTAGAATACACTAGCTTCACGCATAGAAGAGCCACAATCTCTCAAGTACCTCTATAAAATCACATTACCACATAATTTAATGCATACATGCACCAATGCAGAATAATTTATTGGATGCCATCTCCAATCACCTACAAAAACAAAGACGACTTCTATCCACACCCCCACCCCTCCCCCGGGTTAAATTTCCCTTTGAAAGATTTTCCAATTTTTTTAAGGAAAGTACAATTGTGATCTTAATGCTCCATATTCTTTGTTCCATTTATTCCACTTTCTCTAAAAGTATGGGCTCAACTCAAATATTCAATTTCCATTGTAATGCACAATGAACGGACCCCTATGGGTGACAACCAAATGGAACCCATTACAGACTAGAGGATTTTTCTACATGGAAGGTTTCAGGATCTTTAAAGCATGTCCTTTTGTTTGATGAAGTTTATCCTAAACACGTGTTACACACTTAACTTTGTTAAAGTTAATTGTTTTATTAATTAATAGTTAGATGAGTTAATGGATCTTGTGAATCTATATATCCTACCTAGTCTATACATACATGCTCTGTACTCTTTGATTTTTTAATGTATTTTTTATCACTTTTGTCTACATAGTACCAGAGCAATAGGTTTTGTACCTTGAAATACTTTTTCTATGGCCACCGCAACTGTTGACCACGCCTGCCTGCTGGAGAAGCCATCGAATAGCCTGCTGACATTAACAGACACCAGAGTTTGTTGTAATTACCCTTGTTTTTCTTCTCCCGATCTTTGTCCTATGTCATTTTACATTTAAGCTACTCCTCGTCATCGTTCCATCAATTGGCTAGGAGTTTGTAGAAATCCTAATGTTGTGTTGATTTTGTTTGTATGTGGTAGGCATCTACCGGATTTGTTGATCATTTGTTGGGATTGTGATCATATACATGATTTGTTCGTTGTATGTTGGATTTGATGGTGTCATCTTCATTTATTCCAGATCTTCGTATGTTTGTTGAGACCACCATCAAGTTAAATGATTTGAATTATCATTTATGGTCACAATCCTTCAATAGACGTAGTGGCTTCAGTGAACGTGATAGATGGTTTACATGTATGTATTGTTGTTATGTGGGTTACATTGTTGGTCGTTGTCAAGAAAAACATGATAAACCAACCAATGTTGACTTTAACACGTAAGGAATTTGAAAAACTCCGATTTTCTACCTCTACCGCTACTACACCATCTCCTATGGTTATTGTTGTTGCCTCTAATTCGTCTTAGTTAACAGATTTAGGTGCGTCTTCCCATATGATAAGTAACCAGTCTTTATTTTCCTAGCTTGAAACTTCTTATGCTCATTTACCCCTCATTGTTGCAAAGGATTCTAGTTCCCCTTGTCTTTGTTACAAGGATGGTTCACTCTTTCACTTTTCCTCTTGAATCAGTACCTTTTGTCTCCAACTTTCCAGTTAATTTATTATCAATCAATAAAATCACCAAAGATCTTAATTATTGTGTAAGCCGTCTCATCGTGTGTTTCAAGATCTCCAAATGACGAAAAGGATTGGTGGGGGACATGAAGCTAGGGAACGTATTACTTAGATATCCCGTCTTCTAATATTCATGAATTATCATCACAAGGGTCTTCTCTTCAATAACACCTTCTTTTAGGTCATTTGTCTATTGAAAAGCTTGAGAATAGTGTATCCCTTAACTCATCGGTCAGTTAAACAAGCATCATAGGTCATCTTTCTCGTATAGAGTTAAAAAATAATGTTCTTCATCGTCAGAGTTAGTCCATTGTGACATTTAAGGGCCTTGTCAGTTTCAATCTATATTTGATTTTTGTTATTTCATTATATTTGCAAATAATCATTCTAGAATGACTAGGATCTATCTTCTTAAAGATAGATCTCAAGTTTCTTCCATAGTTCAAAATTTTTATAATGAAATAAAATGTCAATTTTCTTCTATATTACCTTAGAATTTATGTCTAATGAATTTACAAATATTTATTCTTCTAATGGCATTATACACCAAATATCATATCCTCGTACCTCTCAAAAAAATAACGTGGTTGAAAGAAAGTTACATCATATTTTGAATATTGTTCGTACTTTGATGTTTCATGCGCATGTTCCTAAACTTTAATGGGATGATGCTGCTCTTACTGTATGTTATCTTATGATGCCTTCTCCTATTATTAATAATCATATTCCTATTAGTTGCTTGTCTCATGATGCTGTATTATTTTACGTTACTTGTATTTTTTGTTATACTTTTTTTATGCATGTTTTAGGGACAAACTTGGATAAATTGTCTCGTCGTGCAATTAAGTGCATATTTTTAAGGTATTCTTACACTTGAAAAAGTTATCATTCATATAATCCTATCACTCACAAACAATATGTGAGTGTTTAAGGATATGCCTCATTTCTTTTCTTAGGATAATGATCTTACTTTAAATATTTTTGTTGTTCCTCTTCCTATACTTGTTGCTCTTGATGCACCAATTGTTCCAAGCGCACCTATTGCTCCCAATGCATTAGTTGTTTCCCATGTTCCTTTGTAGGTTTACTGCAGACGTAGTCGTCAACCACTAATCTCATGTACTCCAACACATTGAACATTTCTGAAGATTCTTTTGCTACTATTCGAAAAAACTATCTCTTCTTATACACAATATTCTATATTCAACCATGTTTCTTTTGATAATGTTTCCTCTTCCATTTGTTAGTTTGCCCTTTCTCTCCATCTTCTTTGCCTATTCCTAGGATGTACAAAGAGACCAGTACAAGTCCTACCTGGTGTCATGCAATGAATGAAGAAATATTTGCTCTTACTTCTAGAGGAACATGGAAGTTAGTAGATCCTCTTGTAGATGCTAATGTTGTTGTTTATAAATATGTATTGACAGTAAAATACAAGCTCGATAGAATCGTTGACAAATTCAAGGCTCATCTTGTTACCAAAGGAGTTACATAGACGCCATTGCAAACACCCATTTATTCGAGTTCTATTCGAATACGAAGACTTTTTCGAGTTTCCCTATCAGTTGACTTCGCCAAGACTTTAACTCCTGTGGCTCGCATTAGTTTTGAATTCTTGTTTTAATTGTAATTGCAAAATCTTAATCAATTTTTCAACTAGATGTTAAGAATACTTTTTTGTATGGAGATTTACATGATACTGTGTTTATGGAGTAACCTTCAAGCATGTTGCTCAGATGGAGACTTGAAAAGTATGCAACCTAAAGAAAGCTTTTTTTAGACTCAAACAAAATCCTTGTGCATGGTTTGAAAAATTCAACCAAGTAACAACATTAGTTGACTTTACTACAAGTCATACAGACCACTCTATATTTACTAGACATTGGGATTTAGGCAGTGTAATTCTGATGGTGCATGTGAATAATATTCTTGTAACCAATAGTGATTCTATAGATGTAGAAGAGACAAAACAACATATGAAGAAGTATTTTGTAACAAAAGATCTTGGTTAACTACGATATTTTCTTAACATTAAGGTAGCTTGTGGCAAACAAAGATTAATTCTATTCATAAAAAACATACAATGGATTTGTTAGAGGAAACAAAAATGTTAGGTGCTTGACATGTTACTACTCCTATTGATCCAATCCTAAATCCTTGTTATGGTTAAATGATGTTCGAGATTTTGTTGATAAAAAGAGGTACAAATGTCTAGTTGAAAATTGATTTATCTTATAGTCACTAGGCCCGATATTATCTTTACTTTTAGTGTAGTTAGTCGGTTTATGGAGAATCCCAAAATATGTTATTAGAAAGCTATTCTTCATATTCTTTGCTATGCGAAGAATTCTCCTTGCAAAGGAATGATGATCACAATCATGATCATCTAGATGTTGTTAACTATTCTTATGCTAACTCTAGATCCGATTAACATTCCACATACTAATTATTGTACTTTGGTTGGGGATAATCTTGTGTCTTCGAGGACTAAGAAACAAAACGTGGTGTCACAATCTAATGCTGAGGTCGAATACAAGACTATAACACATATTAATGGGGAACTAATGTGGTTGAAAAATCTTCTTGGGGATTTTGGTGTTCCTTGTAAAGAATCTATGACTATGTTTTGTGATAATCAAGCAACCATCAAAATAACAAGTAACCTAATGTTTCATGAGTACACAAAGCATGTGGAAGTTGATTGCCACTTTATTCGTGAGACTATGATGAATGGAAAAATTCATACATCATTTGTAAAGTGAAGATCAAGCTACAAATATTTTCACCAAATCCTTAAGGCCTCAACATTTTTCATTATTATATAGCAAGTTGAACATAATAGATAAATATGCTTCAACTTGAGGGGAAGTGTTAGAGTTAATTATTTTATTAGTTAGTAATTAGATGGATTAACGGATCTTGTAGATCTATACATCCTACCAAGTTTATACATATGCTTTGTACTCTATGAATTTTTTAATGCAACTTGTATCTCTTTTCTCTACAAACTTAATTTCAGAAAAGAAATAACTGAAGATCCCATTGCTGATACAGGAAATCAAATTTGATAAACGAGTAATATAGGCGGGAATTGGTGAAGAAATTTCTGAGGGCATTGATGCTGGTTACTGCAACCTTAGGTACCACAATGGTGCTCACAACAATTTCACTCAGGTGTAGTTTTATCATGTTATATCTATGTATTTACATGAATAACTTAAAAGGGAGATGATCTACGGTCAGATTATCCTACCATTCTTGGTTAGGTGATATGCCAATTGCATTAGTATGTACTTAAGTACCTAGATTCTTACCTTGTATACTGGTATTAAAACTCATGAATTCTAGAGATTACGAAATGCTATTATCACATATCATTGAACTGATAATGCAGAACTCAGAAAGAATGATCACTTAAGAGTCAACTCATTGAACGCATGTATAGATGACAGTAATGTGCTAAAGACAATCAAAATAAACGAACGTGGAATTATGATCCTCGAGTTTACCCGATATGGGAACTTCTCAACATCCAAGATGCATTCAATCTTCACAAACAAAGCTCGCCGTGTGTTGAGAATAAGATTCAAGCATCTACACAAATCCTGCCCCGTCTTCGTTACCATCATACCACATGGATCGATGGCAAATTCTCTTAAACTCGTCAGCATATCCCGAAGAGACTCATCATACTTCCATGGGCAGTCAACCCGCACTTCCGACGAATCGGAAAGCTCCTGCTCGGCCAGCAAACTGGGCAACCTCTCAATCAATATCTTAAAAACTGCATTTTCGAAGTACTGTGCGGAGGTACCACCATCCAAGCTCCCATTGCAGAGCTCCCTTATCCGGCAGGTGAACGCGCCGGAGAACTCGACGGTTATCGCATCTGGCGTGGACCCAGGCACCAGTCTGATCCCCAAACCCCCGGGTAATTCCCCGGTAACCTGGTCGAAATGCCTCCGGACCACGGCCTCAACGTCGCAGCACGCCGGCGGCGAGGGTTTCGGCGACGCCACCGTGGCAGAAAGGTCCAAGATGGAATCTTTGGAGGACCCATCTGGTTGGATGTTCAAATCAAGCATCGGTGGTCGCTGGCCCTTCTTTCGTCCGAAGCAGAGTCCACTCTTTGACTTTGAGGATGATCCCAACGCCGTCGTCGTCGTCGTCGTCGTCGTCGTTGTCCACGTAAGCAACCGTTGGGAGATTGATACGATTCTGGGTTCTACAGAGACAGCACGCCATGATTTCCCAGAGTGGAGAAGAACAGAGGAAACAAATGGATGAGGAAGAAGAAGAAAGGCAATAAAGAGGGAGATGGGTCTTTGACCCAAATGCCAATGTGAGAATTGCATAAAACCATGAGGTTGATCATCATTGATTGAGGAACTGTTCAAAAACACACACACACACACACATTAGACTAGACAGATTTAGAGAAAAGGACAGGAAAACATTACATTAAGTTTCACCCACACAACCAATTTATATGTGTGTTTTCATTGGAGATTTTCAGAAGAGGGATGGCAACCTTTTGGAGGAAGCTTGGAGGTTATGTTCTTTTTTGTGAACAGCTTGAAGGTTATGTTGGTAGGGTGTTTTCTTCTTCTTCTTTGTTAATAGGGGGGAAAAAGGGGGTCATTTTTTATATTTTCTGCTTGATTTGGGACCATCATAACTATTTTAGTGTGCATATATTTGTAAACTTCTATAAGCAAGTTTGACAAGATAATAATCTATTAATCATGCAACAAGAGTGTCACAAGCTTTCTTCTTCTTCTTCTTTTCTATTTTCTTATCCCAAAGAACAATTTTTTATGTAAAAATAACAATATTAAACATGAAATGA
Source organism: Posidonia australis (assembly GCA_024699735.1). NCBI lineage: Eukaryota > Viridiplantae > Streptophyta > Magnoliopsida > Alismatales > Posidoniaceae > Posidonia > Posidonia australis. The sequence goes on along the minus strand of JAMKQA010043421.1, from coordinate 5,550 downwards.
GAGTAGTTGTCTGTTAAAATACAGCAAATTTTGAATATGCAAACATGACTATGACTCCAATTATTCCAGACATATAATTTTGAACCATGTAATCATCAAAAAAGAAAAAGAAAAAGTGTACCTAAGTGGTTCAGAAAACTTGTTAGATCAATAAAAAAAGATGTTGGTGAAGCTGACATGGTGGTTTACTGTCAAGCAAGACGTGTGCAGGAATGAATCAAAATTCATTGCATATTTACCTTTCAAAAAAAAAAAATCATTGCATATTGCACACTAGTAATCATTTATATTTAAACAAAGTTATACCAGAGAGTCTACAATAGCTCTATACAAGAAGACACCCTTCAATGGCAATCGCTCACACAAGCACCAGCCCAATAGAAAATGCCTGTGGAATAGCATTCCCTTTCTTTCTTTTTTAATCTAGTCTCGTATTTTGCATAGAAAACAACCTCTTCACTAACAGGAATCTTTTTGGCCATCCCTGTGGTTTTCAGTCCCAGTATATTTTAATGCCCACCAACTGAACCAAAACTTGTGATCAACAATAAAAAAACAGTGAAGGAAATCATCAACATTTAAAAGAACAAGGAAGAGACGTACTTAAAGAGTAATGGAAAAACTTTTGGATGTGCTCATTTCACCAACCTGAAGGGACTGCAAAAAGAGGGAGAAGGGTCTAATAGACTAATACTCTAATATCAGTGGCTGTTTGTTCTCATTTCCCTCTGTAACACAACAGAAATGTGACCCTTACTTCACAGGATGAATACTTGAATCAAGATGGGAAAGAGGATAGTATCCCATTCATTTTTTCTCAATTGCATAATAACAAACTTAATAATTACAGTATGCGGTGATTTACTTGCTTGCCCAACTATTTTAGATATAAACCTGGGTGTTTTTGTACTTTCAGTCTCCCCCCACTTCTTTTTCCCACCAGTGGCATGTGCTAAGTTAATGCCATGGGATATGGTTCTTTTTTTTTTCCTTCTTTTCTAGATCCATATTTGTATTCTCTCTATATTTTGGGTGAGCAAAGTTGCTCTCAAATGTGTGCAAACTGCAAAATCATTTTTCGAGTTATAAAGGATTCACAAAAGACATGCTTATTGGGAACAGTTTCTTTTTCCCAAGTCCTTATTTTCCATTAATCGGAACTTCTGTTATATTGTGGTACTTTCATTGCATTGTTTAAGTTTTCTTGTTCAATCTTGTGATTTCGTTGGTAAGTTTTGCGAAATTTAACTGAAATTCGGAGCATTTGTGTCAACAACGCTGGGTAGGCTGGCAGATGATGTCGATGGCTGCAATTTGATTCTAATTTTGTTGTTTGTGTTCTCTTTTGACTTTGAAATATTTATTCAAGTTGCCAGGCCCGTCAGACAACATCTAGTTTTACATCTATCTATAACAGAAGATCATTCCAATAAGACTTTTATGTTCAATATTACTCTGCTCACAAACTTCAGTTCTGGGATGCCAATCATGCATCTTACAACTTTATAATAACAGCAAAATACACAAGAACTATATCAAGATAGAGACGCAGAAGAAGGCTTTGGACCATATGAGAACAAAGTCAGACCAAATTCAATTTTCAGTTCTATAAAAAAATTTGAAGTGCCTAGCTTCCAAAGTCACTTATAATAACTGGAATAAAGAAAAACATATGATAGCTGAAAGTACTTAATCACACTAGTAGACTGCTTGGAACTCAATGCTCATGGAGATGTACTTGGGGACTTCCCCTTAGGCCAGTGGTGGTAAGGGTCGCAGCGTCGAGTGCCTTTTCTTCCTCATTTGTCTTCTTATATGTGTACCATCTAGCGATAATGAGATAGACACCGAAATTCAGAACACTTAAAAATGCAAGGAGATAGTAGAAGTAATCCAAGTGCCCTCTGTTCAGATTGTCTGGAATCCATCCAAGCTTCCCACCTTTGGTCGTCACATGGGTGACGATAGTAACAAGCAATGTGCTCAGATAGTTGCCGAGCGCAACTGTTGTTAGTGAGAGGGCTGAGCACATACTCCTCATGGCATCAGGTGCCTGATCATAGAAAAATTCAAGCTGCCCTATGAACGTGAAAACCTCGGCTGCCCCGATGATGAAGTACTGAGGCACCTGCCAGAATATGGACATAGGAACTTGTTTGGCATCATAAAGGTCATGCCTCTTCACCATGTTAAGCCTCACAAACTCCAAAAGGCCAGCAGAGAACATAGCAAAGATGGAAATGAGTAGTCCAATTCCCATGCGTGTGAGCTGTGTGAACCCCCTATCCTGGCCCGTGACCTTTCGAGCCAATGGAACAATTATGCGGTCATAGATAGGAACCCACATGATGACACTGATAGTATCGAAGATAGAGAGCGATGCCGCGGGAATTTTAAAGTGGGGGCCCATACTTGGATCGAGAGTGTCGCCCTGGAGGACAAACATGGTGCTCATCTGGCTGTAGACAGCCGAAAAGACAATGCCACTGGCCCATATGGGAAGCAGCTGAACAATGGCCTTTAACTCCTCCACTTGGGTGACGGTACATAGCCTCCACGGGCTTGCCGGGCCTTTAGTTAAGTTGTCATCTGGTGTCTGCACTGCTGCTTTGTCAAGGAAACTGACAGAAATGCAATTTTACAGGCACATCAGAAACAAATCTTTGAATGAGTTGAAAGCTATTACATTACTCATCGACATTTGACATGAAGATTGTACTCGTCGTTTCTACTCACTGAGAAATAAAACATTTTGTATCTTGGAAAAAAAATGGATAACAACAAATTCTAAATTACAACACAATCGGAAGTAATGAAGTAGTTTTATGTTAGGCAAAAATCATGTGAAAAATCATTAGGATGCTCAAAAGATTTCAATAGTATCAATAAAAAAAACTAAAAAATTGCAAGGATTTGACATGATGACTAAGTGTAATTTTCCCTTACATGTAATCAGACAAGGTTCAGCACAAATTGGCACATAAAAGACATTCATAAATGAAAATGAAGATTTGCATTTAAAGGAGTGAGAAACAAACATGAAAAATAAAAAACTTTCGGTTGGATCACCTGAAGTGGTTTGTGTGCTCGAGCTTACGACTACCGTGTATGGCAGACTCCTTGTCGGCAGTCTCATAAAGAAGTGACTTGTCCTCTGGTACCTTTGCATGGAGTTTCCTTAATGATGCGACTAGAACCTGAGCGATTCTAGTCAGAGGGCTTCCACCAGGTTTCTGGTGTCGGAAGAGACGAGTACCAAAGAAGAAGCTCAGAACTGCAAGGAACATTGCCACTGCTGGAATTCCAAAACCCCAGCCCCATCCTACATTCATCTGTATCCATACTAGCACAGATGCAGCAATCAGAGCTCCAATGTTGATCGAGAAGTAAAACCAATTGAAAAAGGAACTCTTGCTTCTCTTCTCTGCATCATCATGTTCATCGAATTGATCGGCACCAAAAGAGGAAACACAAGGCTTGATTCCTCCAGTCCCAAGTGCAATGAGATAGAGTGCTACAAAAAATGCAGCAGTTTGACTATGCTTTGGGTGGCAAACGTCGTTTGAGCAAGCAGGCTTTAGCCCTTTCACTGATGCCGACATTGTTAATAAAACCAATCCCTGTAAAAGAAAATTGATAATTTTCAGCCAAGTGATACAAAAAATGACAATTTGAAAAGAAAAAGAAAAAGGCTAATTGAAATTAATCTCACAGATATATAGATAATCATGAAACAAGAGATTGTCCAGTATCTTCCAATGTAGGCGTCTGCAATAAAAGCCCCAAGAAGGGGCATGACATAGCATGTTCCCGACCAATTGGTGACATTAGTGGCAGCAGTGGCATTCCCTTGGTTAAGACGATCCACCAAATAGTTCACAAGATTGGTGCCCATTCCATAGTAAGCCAACCTCTCACAGCACTCATTCGCTGTTGAACATCCATGTATAGTAAGTAACAAGTACCAATGAAATCAGCATGTGATAACAAGCAGGGCAATTGACACTATACCGAGAATGTAAGGACAAGCTTTCCAGTTGCCAGTTTTCTCCTTGATAGCTGGATTTCCACGGAGGTCTGTAGTTCCATCGTTCACGTAGATATCGTCGGCAAATTCTCCCATTGATTATTGTTTGCAGCACAGGTCCTTTCAGTATGGAGATGAAAGAACTAAAATTTCACCACAAGTGTCAGCAAAATCAAACGCTGTACTAATTGTAGGTCAAATCAAAGCAACAAAAGATGCACGTTTCATGATATGTGATTCACTCGAAAAAAAACTCATAGAAATTATTAATGCCAGTGGTTTAAAGAACTGATTGAGCGAAAAAGTGCCAGCCCAAAAAACATATCAAGTTATCGTGAAGAAACTGAATCTAAATGGAAAACAAAATAAGTAGAAAATAAATAAATTTGTTCAGCACGATTTTGACATGGCCTATACAGTTCCTACTACTTGCAACAGCCATGGCTAATACACTGGCTTGAAAAAATGTTTTCAATGGTGGAAAGAGAGCAGGAATACCAGAACCAATGTGCCTAGCAACAGACGAGTAGAAAGGAATATCAGCAGTCTTCTTCTTCATGTGTTTTTATCGTCTATAACTATTCAACCTTATTAGGGCAAACAAAAGCCCTACAAGTGCAATTCCTTGACCCAAAGAAAAGGCGAATAACAGAATTATCACCACACTTTTAAAAAAGAGAGAGAGAATTATTCCATGGAGAATCTTTCTCCAAACATGGCTCAGGATCCTAAAGAAGGAAATAGCCTTTTCCTAGATTACATACTTCTCCTTTCCAAATAAAATTTATTCCAACCAATTAAAACACAAGATAGAATCATGGCATTCAATTGATAAAGATTACAGCGATCATAACTGTTACAGAACGAGAAAAGGAAAAGTAAAAGGCCCACAAAACTTGCCCAAAATAAAACTGCACTTTTACTTCACTGACCTGAGAAAGACGAGAGCAGCACACCAGGAACCAAACTTCTTCTCTCCCAAAAATCCAATCCTTCTCACTAATACGCAAAATAAATAAATAAATAAACTCGACCCTTCCTTTCTCTTTCCAAATGTTACACGTGGAGAACAGAAAATTCCATGATTTCCTGAATCAGAGGATAGAGCTGCAAGGTTTGTTGTGTGGAGAGATGATGGGTATCTGTCACAATCCAAGTATGGCAGATTTCCTGCAGTCTTTCGTGTGTGTGTGTGTGAACGGCAGACCTGAGTGCCAGGAAAGCAACTGCAACAGCAACAGACCTACACCAATTGGACGAATGTTTCTAATTCCGTTGGAAGAGTGAGGTGGAACAAGCAACAGATTCTAAAACCAGGTCGTTGGGTAGAGGCGTAGAGGAGATTGACTGGTTTCCTGTGGATTCTCTCTCAATCTGGTATTGGAATGAATCTTTTGCAGTGACCCGTTACATCACAATATCAGTATTAGTAGCTTTGCTGTTAGATTTGTCAATTTCCATGTGGAATCTTTTTCCTTTAAAAAAAAATAAATTGGGGTTTGAAAAGATCATTTGATGGTATT
>JAMKQA010043420.1:0-24722 GCA_024699735.1 Posidonia australis | reverse complement strand
AGGCTTTTCTCTCACAAAATGGGGTGCCTTGGAATGGTTGCTCTAGGGGTCTTTTTATAGTGGTCTCTAGGAAGGTTACAAAGGGGTCTTGCAAACGAGAAGCCTCGAATATTCGTTGGCATATTCATTTGCAAGGGTAACAGCCCGGAAGGTGGAAGGTCAACAGCCGCAGCTTGGTGCGCCACCTTGGTGCGCCAACTTGGTGCGCCAGCTTGGTGCGCCACCTTGGTGCGCCAGATTGGTGCGCCAGCCCTACTCACAACTGTCTGTTTTGGGCTCTGGCTAATGGGTTTGGGGCTCAGTTTAAGGGCTGATCACATCCAAAGTAACAAAGGGACACTCATTCCTGGGTTACCTCAAAATCGGGGTGTCTACACAATGTCCCTCCAGGTCTCTAGTGCTCTACCTTGACCAACTGGCAGGTTGTACATATCGCCAAGTGGTCAGCAACATCCATCTTCATGCTAGGCCACCAAAAATTCTACTTCAGGTCTCGGCACATCTTCATACTACTAGGGTAAATAGTGTACCTAGATTGATGCGTTTCATCTAGCAATCTCTACCTGGCCTCCTCATGTTGGGGCACGTACAGGCGTATATCATATTTTAGCTCTCCATATGCCCCAATAGAGAAATGAGGCTCTCCACCAGCCTCCAACTTCTCAAACACAACCTTAACAAAAGAATCCAGCTGTTGAAAGGCAACAATAAATTCTATCAACTTAGGGCGAATATACAGGTTGCCCACCTAAGCACCAACAATTCCTCGAGCTTGTTGCTTTAACTTGTAGCTCACCAGATCCTCCAGCATGGTCCACTTGTTGACCATCAGATTCACCAACACGTGCGTACGCAAACTCAAGGCATCGGCAACCATGTTGGCCTTACCGAGGTGATAGGACAAGCTAAAATCGTAGTCCTTCAAATACTTCACCCAACGATGTTGCCTTAGGTTGAGGTTCCTCTGCATGAAGATATACTTCAAGCTCTGATGATTAACGAAGACCTCAAACTACTCCCTATAAAGATAGTGTCCCTAAAGCTTGAGAGCGAACACTACAGTAGCCATCTCCAAATTGTGAGTCAGGTGGTTCCTCTCATGATCCTTTAGCTGGCGCAAAGCATATGTAATGACATTGTCATGCTATATCAGAACACACTCTAACCCAAAACCACTAGCATCACTATTCATAGTGAAGCCACCACTTCCAGAACGCAGAGTCAACACAAGGGCAGAAACTAGATGAGACTTTAACTCTTGGAAACTCGCCTCACAATTCTGGTCCCAACAAAACGGAACTCCCTTCCTGGTCAACTCTGTCAAAGGTGTGGCTATGGAGGAAAAATCCTTGATAAACCTCCTATAATAGCGTACTAGACCCAAGAAACTCCTGATCTCTGTCACCATCTTGGGTCACTCCCAACTGCTCACCGCCTCTACCTTGGCTGGAACCACTCTAATGCCATCCCCAGAAATGAAATGGCCAAGGAACATGACTTCATTCAGCCAGAACTCACACTTCGAGAATTTGGCATATAGCTGATGACACCTTAAAGTGTCCAAAACCACCCTCAAGTGCAAGGCGTGAGTCTCAACATCAAGAGAATAGACCAGCACGTCATCAACAAAAACCACAACGAACTGGTCCAAAATGGGCTGAAAAACCTGTTCGACAGATCCATGAACACATCTAGTGCATTAGTCAAACTGAAAGACATAACCGTGAAATCATAATGCCTGTACCGCATCCGGAAAGTAGTCTTCTGAATGTCTAAGTCTCTTATCCTCAACTAGTGATACCTTGACCTCATATCAATCTTTGAGAACACTGATGCAGACTGCAACTGGTCGAATAGGTCATCAATGTGGGGCAAGGGATACTTGTTTTTCACCGTGATCTGGTTCAGCATCCGATAATCTATACACAGTAGGAGCAAACTATCCTTCTTACGGACGAACAAGACAGACGCTCCCCATCGAGACACACTCGGCCTGATAAATCCCTTGTCCAGCAACTCCTGCAACTGAATCTTGAGCTCTCGCAACTCCGCTGGCACCATGCGATATGGTGGCTTCGACACTGTACCAGATTTGGAGATCAGATCGATCAAGAACTCAACTTCCCTATGAGGTGGTATACCAGGGAAATTGTCAAGAAAAACGTTGAGATATTCACACACCACAAAGATGTTGTGAGCACCAACTCATGAGAAGTGGAGGTGACTATACTAGCTAGATACCCCACGCAACCCCTAACCAAAGACTTATAAGCCTTTATAGCTGAAATGACATGCTTAGGCTCACACTGACACCCACCTTATACAAAGAAAGACCCATCCTCAAGAGACCAAAAATAGACTCTCCTCCGAGACTAGTCGATCAAAGTGGACTATTGCACCAACCAATCCATATCGAGTATCACATCGTACTCCTGCATGTCCATCACGATCAGTCTAGTGTCGAACTCTCTATCGTTCAGCATCAAGTCGACAGATCGTAGATACCTCTATAACAAACTGTGCTCCCCTAGCAGTGTTACTATGCTGAGATGAAAGGCCAGTCTAGTTGGTCTCTCTCCCAACTTTGCCGCAAAAGACACAAAGACAATGCAGAAAAAACTCCTTAAGTCAAACAACACCTTGGCTATCCAGTCAGCCACAGTAAAAGCACCTGATGGCTAAACAAAGCAACAACACCACATCCATTCAATCAGGTAGATGTCTAAATTATAGAGAGATTACAACAATCACAGAGGGTTACAAGCCAACTAATCAGCCTTATCCTCAACTACATCTCCTGAAATCCTAATGCTTGGAGCTGTAATGGTAAACACCCGTCCCCTAGTCGGCTGCTACGGTGCACTTCCTACCTTCTTTGGTGGTTCTAGACAAAGCTTTTGAATGTGTTCTGCCTTCCTGTAGTTATAGCACACCACCGAGGCTGGGGTTCGTCGAGGATGGGGACAATATACAGGGATATGGCCCACCTGGTCACAGTTGAAGCAATGGTTTCCACTAAGAGCACTAGACCATGTATGACTAAAGCCAACTCTACTATTTCTAGCAAAACTTTGTCGACCTGTAAAGGAAACACTGAACCTTGCCATTTGCTTCTTCTCAGGGCTACCTGAACTACTAGTACTTAGAGGACTAGAGAAAGAAAACTAGGAAGTAAAAGAAGACTTACCCTTCCCTTTGGGAGGACTCTCCAAATACTTCAGATGCTCCGCCTCGAAGCGATAAGCCATCCCAGCCATGTCCTTCACAGACTGGCATCGATAGTCCATCAACTTCACTCGTAGCCCTGGGTTCAAGTCATCCAGAAACTTTTGTGCTTACTCCTCCTCCAACTCATAAGTAGGAGCAAAACATTCCAGCTGAGAGAACTCAGTCTCATAGTCGAGCACCGACATCGTGGCCAGCTTCAGACTTCTAAAGTCTCGGTGAAGCTGCTCCTTCACTTGAGCGGAGAAATACTTCTCATAGAAGACTGCCTTGAAATCCTTCTACTGGATGCTAATAGTAACTGAGTTTAGGAACTTCAACCGCCTCACAGACTTCCACCACCTATCTGCTTCACTATCCAGCAGATAAGTCGCCAACTGCACCGAATGCTCCTCTAAGCACGCCATACTCTCTAGCATCTTCACCACCTTCTCCAGCCAAGCCTCACTCTCCTCAGCAGTGACCTTGCCCTTGAAAGATGGCAGACGAAGCTTCGAGAATTGGTTCAGCCATGAGTCACCCGACGACTCATTGGCACTATTCTTGCTAAAAGTGTAGGAGATCCCGTGTGCCAAGCTCTCCTGTTCTGCACGAACTGCCTTCCATCCGCCCACGTCCTCTTGGGACTGGAATTCCTCAGCCAAGGTCTTGCCCTTCCGACCACGAGGAGGCATCTCACGAAGAGAGAGGCAAAATACCTACACCACAAACAAAGCAACAACCAGAAAACCATAGCGAAAATCAGGTGCAAACTCTACCATGCATACAAAACTTATGGAGTCTCTAAACTGTACACCTTAGGTATAGTGCAACCTAGTGAACTTGGAGCTCTGATACCAACCGTAACGTCTCGAACTTTCCCACAATAATTTAAAGTAAATTAAATTATGGGAAATTTAAAGCTAGATAGAATATATCCAATAACCAGGAACCTACGTGTGCGGTACGAGACTCCAGACTATATGCACTATGCTAAACCAACCTCATGTCTACACCTGCAAACCAAAACCACAAGGAAATGCGTGAGTGATAGAAGTCACCTAGTACACACTCCACGAACATGACAAAAAACATATCATAATTAATTTTTCTTTTAAAATTCATTCGCAAACTATTTTCTTAAAGTCTCACAAACTAGGCCCACATTGGCCAAAACAACAACTAGGATCTACCAATCCAAAACTACAAGTAGAGGCCCACAACAACCAAAATCACACACAATGAGTCAAGAAGTCTAGTGCCAGGCAACCAAACTCTAGCCACAAGCAGTCTAGTGAGATGCGATCATGGCATTCTATTCTGCCATGGTGTGACACCCTATGTAGGAGCCAACCACCATCCTGTAATCCTTCCACCTGGAGAACCTAACAAAGCCAACCCCTCCTTGTGAAGGCTATACTGTCTCTCAGGACGCTATCAGTTACAAGACGCGTGTCCCACTCGTATTGGCCACCATAGGGTATGCCTCCTCATGGCGTCCTCCACACACGATACTCAAGAGGGAGTGTCATACCTCCACACTAGACAACACCCAAGCCTTAGTGCTCATAGCGACAATAGGAGTATCATACCTCTCTATCATACCACAAGACAATTCAACCCTTGGACCACAACCCTAGACTTGAGTCGACAGTCAAGGAGTCTCATACCTCCAAGACCCGACGTCCTGTAGCCTCAGGTATCTCAGCCCCTGACCTTAACCAGGGAAACGTGCCCGACCACTCAAGAATGTTGTCACATTCCTTGGTCCTGATGACACAGTTGCACGGTGTCTCAACCCACACAAAGAAAATCAAGCAAACCATTTTCGAAAATGGGCCAACCATCTCTTTGAAGCCATTTTCAAAACTATTTTGTATCTTTGAAAACTCTTTCCAAAACTTCGGTAAAATGGTGCATCAAGTGTCCTAAGGGACCACCACTGACGGCCCACAATCCTATCTCAAGGGAACAAAACAAACCAATCCCGAGAACCCTCGGAATTCACAATTTATAAAAGATTTGGGTCCTGATTCGGCATGCCGAAAATGAGATTTGGTATGTGTAACACCTATAAAATTCATTTTGTAATTATTTACATTTTATAAATTTTATTCCTAGACGGGTGTTACTGTTTCGAAGCCCGTTGTGTGGTTTTGTACTTTTAGGCTTGGGCCTCGTGGGTCGGCTTCTATTTGGCTGTCCCCGTGCATGGTTGGCACTATGCATTGTGGTACTGTGCGTGTGGGGCCAGAGTGTGGATCCATGTGGGGCCCAGGTGTGGGGTCTACGCTGTGGATTGGTTGCTGTGGTTGGTGGTTGGGCAAAGTGGTCAGTGTGCTCGTGCAGTGTGCCGATGGTTCAGACGTGTAGGTGAGCACGTTCCCAACTACTACGTGCGCAGGCTTTATAAGCCGCACCACACTCCTCTGTCAGTCATTGTCGTCTTCTCCTTCCTTCTTCTTCTTTTCTCTTCCTCTATGGACGTGCATCTCTCCTTCCCCATCTTCCTTTCCTTCCTTTCCTCCTCTTTCTGCTCCTTCTCCACCCCCTTCTCCTTCCACCTATCCTCCCCTACATCCCCTGTTTCTTCTTTTATTCACATATCGGTGAAGACAGAGAGAGAGAGGGAGAGAAGTAGAGGCGTTTGGGTGGCTAATGGTGGCTTGGCAAGCTCCAGAGCGACGTCCCTAAGGTCGTGGTGTGGCCGTGGTCGTGCGGGGTCGTCGGTGTTCGTCGGAGTCAGCTGGAGATCATCGAAGCGCATTTTCAGGTATGTATCCTAATTTTTAATGTGTAGAAATGCCTAAGATGCATGTAATCTAGGCTAAATTTAATGTTTTAGAATTTTTGAGAATTTATTGTGGCATATATGGATATTTATGGCAGTTGTTGTGTTTTGGGTCATTTCGACCCTTCTGCCTTTGCAATTTTATATCTTGATGCATGGTGAATGGATTTTAGTTTTGTTTGTTGGGTTTTGGAGTAAACTCGAGCGCCTATCACATATGTTTTATTTGAGTTTTTCGGTGGTTTTTTTGGGGGTCCGATTGGAGCTCCCACCCTAGGTAATTTCCTGGTACATTTCTACAGGTCGCCTGAATTCTGATAGAAAATTGGGAGTGCCGGCCGATTGCATAGGCCACATGCGTGGGTTCGGCAAACATTCTGGCGCTTGGTCCAGGCTCTGTTGTCATTCAGACAAAAGTGCCAGGGCACGGGCCAGACGCACGCTCCACATGCATGGGTCTACCAGGCATTTTTGGGGTTTTTCCTGGATTTTTTGGAAAATGTATTTTAATGTAGTGGTTTTTCGAATTGGTTTGTTTTGTCCCTGTAAGATGGGATTGTGGGTCATCAGTGGTGGTCTCCTAGGACCCTTGATGCACCAATTTGTTGAGGTTTTGGAAGAGTTTTCAAAAATATGAAAATGGTTCTGGAAAGTAGATTTCAAAAAGATAATTGGCCTGTTTTGGAAAATGTTTTCCTGGTTTTCTGTGTACGGGCCAAGATAGTGTGGGATCGTGTCATTAGGACTTGGGAATGTGACGACATTCTCGGGTGGTTGGGTGTGACTCCCTAGTCGACGTCGAGGGTCGAGATACCTAAGGTTGAGGGGCGTCGGGTCTTGGAGGTATGAGACTTCTAGACTGTCATAACGAGGCTAGAGTTGTGGTCCGCGGGTTAAGGTGTCTAGTGGCATGACGAGGAGGTATGATACTCCTGTTATCGCTATGAACACTGAGGCTCGGGTGTCATCTGGTGTGGAGGTATGACACTCCCTTTTGAGCACTGTGTGTGGAGGACGCTGTGAGGAGGCAGACCCTGTGGTGGTCAGTGTCAGTGGGACACGTGTCCCATAGCTGGCAGCGTCCTGAGAGACAGGACAGCCTTCCTAGGGAGGAGTTGGCTCTTTGAGGATTCTCTAGGTAGGGAGAATTGTGGGACGGTGATCGTTCCTGCACAAGGTGGCTTCACCATGGTAGTGCAAAACGCCGTATTTGCTCCTCGATGGACTGCTTGTGGCCAAAGTTAAGTTGCCTAGTGCTGGACTTCCTGACTCACTATGTGTGGTTTTAGCCATTGATAGCCTTTGCTTGTGGTTTTGGGCTAGTAGAGCCATGGTTGTGGTTTTGGCCAGTGCGGGCCTAGTTTGTGAGGTTTTAACAAAATAGTTTGCAAAAATGAATTTAAAAGAAAAGGTAATTATGATTTTTTTTCGTGGTTTTTATAAGGTGCATACTAGGTGACTTTTGTCACTCATACGTTTTTCTCGTGTTTTTGATTTGCAGGTGCAAGCATGCAAAGGGTTAGTGTAGTGCATATAGTCTAGAGTCTCCTAGCTACGCACATAGGTTCCTAGTAGTTATATATTTACTGTTTCGCTTTAATTTTCTTGTAATTTAATTTGTTTTAAAATATTGTGGAAAATGAGGGGCGTTACAGTTTTGGTATTAGATCTCCAGGTTCACTAGGTCACACTAGGTTAGTGCTACATCTAGGGTGTCCGGTCTAGAGAATCCATAGGTCTTGCATGCATTGTAGGGTCTGCACCTGATTTTTCACTGTGGTTTTCTAGTTATTGTTTGGTCTATGGTGTAGGTACTTTACCTCTCTCTGGTAGGATGCCTCCTCATGGTCGTAAGGGCAAGGCCCCTATCGAGAAGACTGAGCCTCGAGAGGACGTAGGCGAATGGAAGGCAGTTCTTGCGGAACTGAGGAGTTTGGCACTCAGGATCTCTCACGCATTCAGCAAGAATAGTGTTAGTGAGTCGTTGGGCAACCCATGGTTGAACCAGTTCGCGAAGCTTTGTCCATCGTCGTTCAAAGGCAAGGTCAGTGCTAAGGAGAGCGAAGCCTGGTTGGAGAAGGTGGTGAAGATACTGGAAAGCATGACGTTCCCGAAGGAGCATTGGGTGTGATTGGTGACCTACCTGTTGGATGGTGAGGCAAATAGGTGGTGGAAGTCTACGAGCAAACTGAAGTTCTTAGACTCAGTTACTGTTAGCATCCAGTAGAAGGATTTCAAGGTGGCCTTCTATGACAAGAATTTTCTCGCTCAAGTGAAGGAGCCACTTCGTCGAGATTTTCGGAGTCTAGTGTAAGGCACGATGTTGTTGCTCGAGTATGATACTGAGTTCACCCGGCTAGAACGCTTTGCTCCTAGCTATGAGTCTGAGGAGGAACAAGCGCATAGGTTTCTGGATGGCTTGAATGCAGGACTATGGGTGAAGGTGATGGGCTGTCAGTGCCAGACTATGGAGGACATGGTTGAGATGGCTTATCGCTTCAAGGTGGAGCAATAGAAGTTTCTAGAGTGTCGGCCTAAGGGGAAGGGTAAGTCTTCTTTTACCTCTCAATTCTCTTTCTTTGGTCCTCCATGTGCTGGTAGTTCAAGTAGCCCTGAGAAGAAGCAGAAGGCGAGGTCCAGTGTTTCCTCTACGGGTCGCTAGAGTTTTGCTGGGGGTAGCGGAGTTGACCTCAGTTAGACATGGTCCAGTGCTCTTGGTGGGAACTAGTGCTTCAATTGTGGTCAGGTCGGCCACATCGCTACATATTATCCTCATCCTAGGCGAACTCCCTTTCTAGTGGTGTGCTATAATTGTGGGAAGGTGGGACATGTTCAGAGATCTTGTCTGGAACCACCTAAGAAGGCAAGAAGCGCACCACAGTAGTCGACTAAGTGACAGGTGTTCACCATTACAGCTCCAAGCGTTGGGTCTTCGGAAGATGTTGTTGAAGGTAAGGATGAATAGTTGGTTCTGTAACCCTCTGAGATATGTTGTAATCTCCTTGTAGCCTGGACATCTGCCTGATTGTATAGATGTGTGATATTGTTTTGTTTAGCCATCAGGTTCTTTTTCTTGTGGCTGGTCGAATAGCCAAAGTATTGTTTGACACAGGGAGTTCTTTCTCCTTTATCTCTAAGTCTTTCACGGCGCAGTTAGGAGAGAGACCAACTAGACTAGCCGATCATCTCAGCTTGGTGATGCCACTAGGGGAGCACAATTTGGTATGGGGGTATCTGTAGTCTGTCGACTTGACGCTGAGTGGCTGAGAGTTCAACGCCAGCCTGATTGTGATGGACATGCAGGAGTACGATGTGATACTTGGCATGAATTAGTTGGTGTAGTAGTCCGCTTTGATTGACTGTGCTTGGAGGAGAGTTTATTTTGGGTCTCCTGAGGATGGGTCTTTCTTTGTGCAAGGTGGGTATCAAGGTGAGCCTAAGCTTATCATCTCAGCTATGAAGGCTTATAAGTCTTTGGTCAGGGGTTGTGTGGGGAATCCAGCCAATATAGTTATCTTCACTTCTCCTAAGTTGGGTGTTTACAACATCTCTGTGGTGTGTGATTATCTCGACGTTTTCCTTAACGATTTACGAAGTATGCCACCTCACAAGGAAGTAGAGTTCTCGATCGATCTGATCCCCAGTTCTAGTACTATGTCGAAGCCTCCTTATCGCATGGCGCCAACAGAATTGCGAGAGCTCAAGATTCAGTTGCAAGAGTTGCTGGACAAGGGATTTATCAAGCCGAGTGTGTCTATGGGAAGTGCCTGTCTTATTCATCCATAAGAAGGATGATTTGCTCCTACTCTATGTAGATTATTGGATGCTGAACCAGATCATAGTGAAGAATAAGTATCCCTTGTCCCGCATTAATGACCTATTTGACCAGTTGTAGTCTGCATCGGTGTTCTCAAAGATTGATCTGAGGTCAGGGTATCACTAGTTGAGGATACAAGACTTAAACATTCAAAAGAGTACTTTCCAGACAAGGTACGAGCATTATATGTTCACGATCATGTCTTTCAGCTTGACTAATGCACCAACTACCTTCATGGATCTGATGAATAGGATTTTCAGCCCTTTTCTGGACCAGTTCGTTGTGGTTTTTGTTGATGATGTGCTGGTCTATTCTCCTGATGTTGAGACTCATGCCTTGCACTTGAGGGCGGTTTCGGACACTCTAAGGCATCATCAACTGTATGCTAAATTCTCCAAGTGTGAGTTCTGGCTGAGTGATCATGTTCCTTGGCAATTTGATTTCTAGAGAAGGTATCAAAGTAGATCCTGGCAAAGTTGAGGTAGTGAATAATTGGGAGCGACCTAGGACTGTGACGGAGATCAGGAGTTTCTTAGGTCTGGTGGACTATTATAGGAGGTTTATCAAGGATTTCTCCTCCATAGCTGCTTCTTTAACAGAGTTGACCAGAAGGGAGTTCCTTTTTGCATGGACCAGAATTATGAGGCGAGTTTCCAAGAGCTAAAGTCTCATCTGGCTTCTACCCCTGTGTTAACTTTGCCTTTTGGAAGTGGGGATTTCATTGTGTATAGTGATGTCAGTGGCGTTGGGTTAGGGTGTGTTCTAATGCAGCATGGCAATGTCATTGCATATGCTTCGCGCCTATTGAAGGATCATGAGAAGAACTACCCAACCTACAATTTGGAGATGGCTGCTGTAGTATTCGCTCTCAAGCTCTAGTGACACTATCTCTATGGATACTAATTTGAGGTCTTCACCGATCGTTAGAGCTTGAAGTATATCTTCACGCAAAGGGACCTTAACCTACGGTAGCGTCGTTGGGTGGAGTATTTGAAGGACTATGGTTTCAACCTGTCCTACCATCCCGGTAAGGCCAACGTGGTCACCAATGCCTTGAGTTGGCATACGCACATGATGGCAAGCCTAATGGTCAAGGAGTGGACCATGTTGGAGGATCTGGTGAGTTGTAGGTTGAAGCGGCAAGCTCGTGGAACGGTTGGTGCTTGGGTGGCCAACCTTTCTATTTGCTTGAAGCTGTTAGAGTTTATTGTCGCCTATCAGTAGTTGGATCCATTTGTTCAGGCTGTGTTTGAGAAGCTGGAGGCTAGTGGAGAGCCTCATTTCTCTGTTGGAGCATATGGAGAGCTGAGGTATGATATGCGTCTGTATGTGCCCCAGCATGAGGAGGCCAGGCAGAGGTTACTAGATGAGACGCATCGATCTAGGTACACTAATCACCCTGGGAGTACGAAGATGTATCGAGACCTAAAGTGGAATTTTTGGTGGCCTAGCATGAAGAGAGATGTTGTTGACCATGTGGCGAGGTGTACTACCTACCAGTTAGGCAAGGCAAAGCACCAGAGACCTGGAGAGACCATGTAGACATTGGATATTCCTGTGTGGAAGTGGGAGTACATCTCGATGGACTTCGTGACTTGTTTGCCACAGACTCAGAGGAAGAACGACACCGTGTGGGTGATCGTGGATCGACTGACTAAGTTTGCTCACTTCCTGGCCATTCGGGTGAAGCTTTCAATTCACTGCCTGGCGGAGTTGTATGTCTCCGAGGTAGTTAGACTGCATGGTGTTCAGGTGTCCATTGTGTCAGACAGAGACATGAGGTTCACCTCGAGGTTCTGGAGAACTCTACAGGAGGCCTTTGGCACTATGCTCAATTATAGCACAACATTTCATCATCAATTAGATGGTCAGATAGCAAAGACTATCCAGACGCTTGAGGATATGCTCAGAGCATGTGCCTTAGACTTTCAAGGGAGTTGGAAGGACCATTTGCTACTGATTGAGTTCACCTATAATAGTTGTTATCACTCGAGCTTTGGGACGGCGTCGTACGTAGCTTTGTATGGTAGGTCATGTAGATCGTCGGTTTGCTGGAGTGAGGTAGGCGAGGGTCAGTTGATTGGTCCTGAGCTTGTGCAGCTGTATGCGAACAAGGTGGATCTGATATGAAGTAAGCTGTTAGCTGCATAGAGTTGGCAGAAGAGCTATACCAATAGGAGGTGGAGACCGCTGGAGTTTCTAGTGGAAGACTATGTGTTCCTAAAGGTGTCACTGACCAAGGGTATCGTGTGGTTCGGGAAGCATGGCAAGCTGAGTCCTCGTTATATTGGCCCTTACCAGATCACCTAGAGGATCAGTGAGGTTACTTGTCAGTTGGATCTACCACTAGAGATGTTGTCCGTGCACGACGTGTTCCATGTCTCCATGCTGAGGAAGTGCTTGGCTAACGTTTCTTGTGTGATCCCTGTTCAGCCAGATAGGCTCTAGGAAGATCTGACCTTTGTAGAGGATGTCATCGAGATTGTTGACCACAAGGAGTAGGTGCTGTAGAACAAGGTGATTCCACTGGTTTTGGTGTAGTGGGGGCATCATAGGGCCAAGGAGGCCACTTAGGAACGTAAGGAAGTCATCCTAGTCCAGTACCTGTATCTTTTCGCCTAGTGATTTCGAGGGTAAAATCTTCTTTTAAGGGGGTTCAGATGTAACACCCATAAAATTCATTTTGTAATTATTTATAATTTATGAATTTTATTCCTGGACGGGTGTTACTATTCTGACACCCATTGTGTGGTTTTGTACTTTTGGGCTTAGGCCTCGTGGACCGAATTTTATTTGCGTGTCCCTGTGTGTGGTTGGCACTGTGCATTGTAGCACTATGCGTGTGCGGCTCGAGTGTGGGTTTATGTGGGGCCCAGGTGTGGGTCCATGTGGGGTCCACACCATGGGCTGGTTGCTGTGGTTGGTGGTTGGGAGGAGTGGCTGGTGTGCTCGTGCTGTGTGCCGGTGGCTGAGACGTGTAGGTGAGCACGTTCCTAGCTACTACGTGTGTAGGCTTTATAAGCCGCACCGCACTCCTCCGTCACTCGTCGCCGTCTTCTCTTTCCATCTTCGTCTTTTCTCTTCCTCCGCGGGTGTGCATCTCTCCTTCCCCACCTTCCTTTTCTTCCTCCTTCTCCACCCCTTCTCCTTCCACCCGTCCTCCCCTACATCCCCTGTTTCTTCTATTTGCACGCTGGTGAAGAGAGAGAGAGAGGGAGAGAAGTAGAGGCACTTGGGTGGCTAGTGGCGGCCTGGGAAGCTCCAGAGCAACGTCCCTAAGGTCGTGGCGTGGCCGTGGTCGTGCAGAGTCGCTAGTGTTCGTCGAAGTCAGCTGGAGATCGTTAGAGTGCATTTTCAGGTATGTATCCCCATTTTTAATGTGCAGAAATTATGTAAATTGATAGAAATGCCTAGGATGCATGTAATCTAGGCTAAATTTAATGTTTTAGATTTTTTGAGAATTTATTGTGGCATTTATGGATATTAATGGCAGTTGGTGTGTTTTGGGTCATTTCGATCCTACTGCCTTTGCGATTTTATATCTTGATGCATGGTAAATAGATTTCAGTTTTGTTTGTTGGGTTTTGGAGTAGCATCGAGGGCCTACCACATATGTTTTATTTGAGTTTTTAAGTGATTGTTTGGGGAGTTTGATCAGAGCTCCCACCCTAGGCGATTTCTAGGTACCCTACTGCAGATCGTCTGAATTCTAACAGAATATTAGGGGTATGGGCCGATTATGTGGGCCACATACATAGGTTCGATAGTGATTCTGGCCCTTGGTCCAGGCTCTGTTGGCATTCAGATGAAAGTGCCAAGGGCAATGGCCAGACGTGCACTCCACATGCGCGGGTTTGTTAGGCATTTTTGGGATTTTTCCTGATTTTTTGGAAAATGTATTTTAATGTAGTGGTTTTCTGGATTGGATTGTTTTGTCCCTGTAAGATGGGATTGTAGATCATCAGTGGTGGTCTCCTGGGACCCCTGATGCGCCATTATGTCGAGGTTTTCGAAGAGTTTTCAAAGATATGAAAATGGTTTTGGAAGCAGATTTCAAAAAGATAATTGGCCTATTTTGGAAAATGTTTTCCTAGTTTTCTATGTGTGGGCCAAGACAGTGTGGAACTGTGTCATCGGGACTAGCGAATGTGATGATATTCTTAGGTGGTTGGACACGACTCCTTGGTTGAGGTTGGGGGCCGAGATACCTAAAGTTGAGGAGTGTCGGGTCTTGGAGGTATGAGACTCCTTGACTATCATCTCGAGGCTAGGGTTGTGGTCCGTGGGTTGAGGTATCTTCTGGCATGATAGGGAGGTATGATACTTCTACTATCGCTATGAGCACTGAGGCTCGGGTGTCGTTTGGTGTGGATGTATGACACTCCCTCCTAAGCTCGTGTGTGGAGGACACCGTGAGGAGGTGGACCCTATGGTGGCCATTGCTGGTGCGACATGTGTCCTGTAGCTGGTAACATCCTGAGAGACAGGACAACCATCCTAGGGAGGGGTTGGTACTTTGAATGTTCTCCAGATAAGGAGAATCATGGGAAGGTGATCTCTCCTTCACAGGTTGGCTTTACCATGACAGTGCAGAATACCATGGTCGCTCCTTGGTGGACTGCGTGTGGCCAGAGTTAGGTTGCCTGGCATCGGACTTTCCCACTCACTGTGTGTGGTTTTGGCCATTGAGGGCCTTTGCTTGTGGTTTTCGGCTAGTAGAGCTCCGTTCATGGTTTTGTCTGGTGTGGGCCTAGTTTGTGAGGTTTTGAGAAAATAGTTTGCAAAATGAATTTACAAGGAAAAGTAATTATGATTTGTTTTCTACGGTTTTTGTGGAGTGTGTACTGGGTGACTTTTGTCACTCATACGTTTTTTCTCGTGTTTTTGGTTTGCAAGTGCAGAATGTAGAGGGCTAGCCGTACACACAGGTTCCTGGTAGTTAGATATTTACTGTTTGGCTTTAATTTTCTTGTAATTTAATTTGTTTTAAATTAGTGGAAAATGTGGGACGTTACAGTATGTCGAAAATCCCTTATTCGGTACACCGATCGAGATTGGTCGACCAAATCAAGTCAATGGTCAACACTCAGGCCAAAATCGATATACCGAAACTAGTTCAATCGATCAAAATCCATTGTTTCGATCGACCATCTAAAACCAGAAGATCAATTTCGTCCAGAGGACCAAAATTGACAAAAAACGACATGCCAAAATGATTGGATATGCTAATTTCTGCGAAAACAGAGAACAGTCCAAAGCTCTACTTTCAAAATCACCCAAAGTAAGAGCTCCAATCAAACCCTCCAAACAACCATCAAAAATCTCACATAAAACATAAGATGTAGACCCTCAAGTCTACTCCAAAATCCAACGAACAAAACCAAAAACCATTCACCATACATCAAAATATAAAATCGCGAATGCAAGAGGGTCAAAACGACCCAAAACTCAACTGCTACCATTAACACCCATAAATACCTCAATAAATACTCATAAAATCTCAATAAATTCTAGGAATGTAAATTTACCTAGATTTCATGAAATCCCATCCATTTTTACCATTTGAATGCTCTCTATTACATGAGTTGGAGAAGTGTACCTGAGAAACGCTCCAGCGATCCTCCGGTCGACTCCAGCGATCCCAACACTCGCCACAGCTCTCCCAACCACAAGGGCACACCACTGAGGTACTACACGCCGCCACGAGCCACCACACACTACCGCACGCCTCTACCAACTCTCAAGCACATTGAACAGAGGATGGAGAAGAAGACAAGGGAAGAGGTGGAGGAGAGACGGGGGAAAGATGAGAGGGTGGGGGTGGATGCGAAGAGTGAGGGAGAAGGAAGGAGGCAAGTGAGGGAGGACAAAGAGTGATGCTTGGGAGGAGGAATAAAGAACACATGGAGAGGGAGGAGAAGCAAGGTGCATTGGTCGTGCATCGACGCACATAGGCTTATAAAGCCATGCAAGGTCGTAGCTGAACGCATGCTTAATCGCGCATCTAGCCTACCCACAAACCCGCACGAGCAAACCAACTGACACCACCAACTTGTTCCCACCAACCAGTCCACAAACGTGGGTCCCACAAGGACCCATCTTTGGACTCCACATGTACAGTGCCACAATGCACAATGCCAACCATACACAGGGACACACTATAGAAGTCGGCCCACGAAGCCCAACCCAAAAGCATAAAACCACATAAACGAGCCTTGGAATAGTAACACCCGCCCAGGAATAAATTTATTAAAATGTAATTAATTACAAAGAATTTTACAAGTGTTACAAAATTAATTGCACGAATATTACAAAATAAATAGAAGGTTATTGATGAAAATAAAAAACTACTTTGCACAAATTTATTATCAAACATCTATCTTGTGTCAAGAAGCATAGCTAATCATGATAAAATTAATAGCCAATAGACATGTTCTTAGCTAAATCACTAGAAATAACTACAAATGCCAGCTAAGTCAATTCAGATCATGTAATTTTTGTAGAGAAACTGAAGTATGTTCTGGCATGAGTGATGTCACACTTTGCAAAATATACAAAACATGCTTTTAACTAAACTTGAAGAATAAAGAAATATTTTGATAGAATTCATTATTATATCTAAATACTCCAAGTAGATAGTCAGTCTTTTACTATTCAAAGAAAATCAGAAGAAAGTCAAAATTTTCAAGTCAAAGAATAAACTAAACCTACCACTTTCAGCCTCCAAAATAAAAAAAACTTCCGCATCGCATAGCATTGGAACAAAGGACTGAGACAATGCTGCTTAGACCTAGGCATCTTTCTAAAACAAATGCTAGGGCACTTCACAAGTTTAACTTTAAATAATTTCATCCTAGTAAACACAGTTTCTATATCTCCAAAAGTATTGAGATTAAGTTTGTGTATAGATTATAAAAATCAAAGAAGAATGGCTTTCTTAGGAAATATAAAATAGTCAACATACAAGAAAATAAACAAGGCGAGGATAATAGTTGATAGAAACTTACTTCATAGGTGGTGTTTAGTAATGATACAAGTCATAGAGATTCAATTCATGGACCCAAAATGAAACGCCCCGAACCAGAGTACGCTACTAAAATCATAGTATCACAAGTAATAACAATAATTACAGCATTAATTAAACCACTGCAACTAACTAAGGCTCACCTCTAAGAACAATGCGTGATTAGTGACTCCTACACAGGTACTGAAACTGAACTACACCACCTACACCTGAAACCAAACAAAGTACGCGTGAGTGACATCCAAGTCATCTAGTACGCATCTCACATAGAAATCACAGCAAAACAATGAGGAAACACAAGCTTAGACTATTACAAAATGTGGTTCTCAAAATCAATTTCAAAACATCATATCTTTTTAAAACATTTGGAATCTCTATCCAAAACATGCCTTTTTCAAAATCTCACATTCTCTTTTCCAATTCATGCATTTTTAAACCTTTTTATGCATTTTGAGAAATCCACATTCTCGACCAGATTCAGCCTAAAACACAGGGTCTCACAGGGCTCAAAACAAACTATATACATTGGCTAGCGACTGGTTAAAACATAGTCCTCATTTATCACTAGAATTAGAAGACAAGGCACAGGTCTAATTCTAGCTAAATCATACATTTTATTTCCACTTTTCTCGTTAGTGTTATCATGATCAGAGGTAACCAAGTACACAAGCTGTATATAAGAACATTATTTCTCCTACCTTCCTGCACTGCCGCAGTCAAGCTCCCCGTGTGGGAGGACACTATCCTGGCCAGTCAGCCTCAATTTTATTTCATAAGCATGGGGATATGTGTTTTTCTAATGTCCCATCGATGACCGTAACACCTAATTCATATACCCAAGCTCAGCCTACACCATCTCAAGTTTGGTGACCATAGTCGTATCTAACAACTAATATCTTATCAATTTGCCGACACCAACCCCTCATGGTCCTACACTAGTAACTACGATCGTATCTAACAATTGATTTCATTAGAGTATTATTCTCCTACCACATTGTCGACACTAACCCCTCGTGGTTCTACAACACATTATAATTTCTTGTTCAAAACTCTTGGGTTTCCTTTAAAATCATTACATATTCTCTTTTCTTTAGAGGGGATCATTCCTATGCATACATGACCCTCTATTTGGGTCCCAGGCCCAAAATCATGTAAAACTATGCATTCATATCCATTATTGGGTCTCATGCCCAAAAACCACATTAAACCAAACATTTAATATTTTTTGTTCATCTTTAGGGCCTCTAGTCTAAAACCATATTCAATTTTATTTATATGAATTTCATATTCCTCTATATAATCCATATGGGGAAAACTTCATTAATACATGCACATTATCCATTCGAACCATTTATTTGTCAATTTTCATGCACACTTAATCATATGGTCTAAGAGTCTGGTTCAGTAGACCGAACTAGTTCGATATATCAAACTGAGTATCAACACCTAGAACGGTCGACTGAATGTGGGATTCGGTCGTTCAAAAATCCATGTTTCGATCAAACGAAATACCTTCGATCGACCAAAATCTAGTGGAACGGAAGACTGAACATTTTTGATCTACCAATTTTGGGTCTCTAGTCGAATACTGATAGTAAAACGACATGCTGAATCCAATTCGACATATCGAAATGCCTGTTTCCAAAATTCATCCCCCAGAGCCCTAACCATATTTTCGTTGGAATTGGGACCTCAGACGGACCCAACAAACATACCACATAAATCATGAATAAAATATGGGGTGTAGACCTCCAAGTCTACTTCAAAACCTCTCAAACCATTTACCAATCCATTAAGAATGCTTCCCATAAAAGAATCTTGAAGGCATAGACCTCATATCACATCTATTGACATGATCTCATCGTAAACAAGTAGTCCATCACATCTCATGCATTTACATAATTTTTCATGCATTTAACCTTATCTACCAAAATGAAGGAAAAGAAAGGAGGGGTCGCATACCTCCTCCAATGAGCCTACATAGCTCCAACGAGCACCCCCCTCCACGCGATGTGCCTCTAGTCCTCAACGCACCGTCACGGCAGCACTCCCTCTCTGGCTTCTCTAGACATAGCTCCTCCTCGGCCTTTGTCTCTACACCATTGCCTCCATCTTCTTCATCCTTCCTTCCCATTTATCTCCCCCACCCTGCTATCAACCACCCACAATCCACGGAGCATCGCCTGGTTAAGGGGACGAGACGTTGGTCCTGAGTGAGGAAGAAAACGAGAGCTCGTGAGGGAGAGAGGAAGGAAAAAGATGAGAAGGAAAAAGGAGGAAGGAAAGAAAGAAGAGGGAAACAACAAGCACGCAAACCGAAGCAATTGTGCATCCTTTGACCAGATTTCACAATGGTCCCACAACTACAAACAGATGCACAGAAAGCTAACAAATCCTCACATAATCTAGAAACAACAGATTATCCATTAATTAACTATTTTAAAATATTACAATTAATTACATAAGTTGCAACTAAAAATGGATAATCAGGCTTAGATGTCACACAAAATAATTATGTAGATTCAATTTAGAGACTCACGAATCACAAAAAATCATCATCACCACCAACACTACTCCGTTACTATGCTAGAAAATAAATCAATATACCCAAGGCTAACCATGACCTTTTTAGAACAAACAAGTCACGATCCACGCCACATTTCTATCACTAATCGATTGGTAGAGAAATTACACAATCACATGAGATAGAACAAAAATAGAAAAAAGATTGGAATTTTTTTTGCTCACTTGAGGGGGAGACAAAAGTGGGGAGACAAGACCACCAATGGGAATCTCTACTGTCATCACAATGCATGAGGACAGAAAGAGAGAAAGCAAGAACAACGAGATCTAAAGAGGAGGCATTGCTCGCTCATGAGGACGAAGAGGAGGCGTTGCTCACAAAGGTGGTAGAAGTCGATGGATCTAGGGATGGAGGATGAGCAAGAGGAAGGATGCTTTTGGGGCTTCAAGAGGTGCAGGAGGATGGCTGCTTCATGGAGCAAGGGGATGAAAGAAGAAGAGAAGAAGAATTTGGTTTGGAGATGAGTGGGAAAGGAAAATAGGGAAAATAGCTGTGTGTGTAATAATTTTAAGGATATTTAATGAGAATATTGTGAGAAAATTTTCTCACTAATTGTCCTCATGAAACCAAGAAATTATAGTATTGTTGTTTAGCAAGGAAATAGAGAGGACATCTCCTTGCTACATCCTCACTAGAATTTTGCGAGAATATGTCCTCACCATATCTTCGCAAGTTGTTCTCGCTAAATCCAAAAATTCTAGTGGTCAATGGAGCTTCTTAGGAGTAGAATTTTAACAACACACTACTAAGATGTTTTTTTTGATGATTCGTTTGAAGTTTGCATAAAAACTTGTAGATGAATGTTAATATATATGTCTTGATATGGATGAACTTTACATACCATGTGTAGTGGAATTTGCATATGTAAATAGGTTGTTAATTAGTTATAACTTGTTTTTATAGCTTGAGAAAATATTAACTTCCTCACCATATCTTCGCTCATATCATGTTTTACTCCTTTGCATTTTGCATGATTTCATACATGAACCCATTAACTCATTTTGATTTTTATTGCATGAATAATAAGATGACTTTGATCATGTGCATCCAATCATGCTTGCAGCTTTTAACATTGCATAAATCAATCTGCATTAACATGAATCACCCGTCTCTTTTCTGGGATAGATTCTAGATCAGATTGTAGTCTGATCTAGATTCTCTGGGGCGCACCACTCAGGCGCACCAAACCAGAGCACCATTCTGGCGCACCAAGTAGGTGCACCAGACTGAACAGAAAGCAGAGTATTCACTTTTGCATCCCTATTTGCATGAATTTGTGAAGGACTTTGGGCTTGATACTTTTGTTGATTATTCTTTGATATACCATGACTTGGCATGCATGTTTTCAGTTTTAAACCAGATCGCTTCCCAATTGTTTTCTCTCCTTGGACATTCAGTCCGTGGTAGGAATTTGGTAGGCTGTTTGCACTTACTCCTACATAGAGAGTCTATGCATCAGCCCATGATCCATTGTCATGATTGAATCTTGTTTTTCTCACTTAGCATAAGATAGGTAGAATCTTGTGTGAGGCTCTTAGCCCCTGAGCACAAGATTCACAAATCATTGCATTAGCATACTTACCGAGTTTTGCAAGGGGTTTTACATTTGCATACTTTTCCCGAATGCATTCTCTTGTGATTTGGCAATGCATAGTTTTCTGTTTTCCCTCAGCACATCTCTTTGACCCACCTAGGAGCACATAGGTGGTGCACCAGACTGGAGCATCAGTATGGCGCACCAAACAAGCACAGCAGCCTGTTTTCAGTAGCACAGTAGCAGGTTTTTATATGGTTTTGGCATGCTTTCTCGACTTGATTCGCTTTTGAGTTTTTCCTTAGTTTTCTCCCTTGATATAATAGGAAGGCACAACTCTGTTTTCAACCATTCCATGCATTTTAGATTGCATTTGGCATATAGCAAAGCAAGGATGAAAAATCACTCAAAATTGATATATCTTTGATTTTATTCATGCAATATCCTTGCATCAACACTTGGCCTAACATACGAGTGATACTTCTGAGCATTAAGACACACCCCAACACATCATGCACCTATTAGCATAAGACACCAAGCATGGCATGGCATATCGCCCTCAGGCGTATAGTAAAGGCTGAAAAGCCAACATTTCACATAAGCAAATGAGAAATCAATAGAAGACTGATTTATCGGACGTATGAGGGTGCCTAACACCTTTCTCGTACGTAACAGGGATCCTTACCCATATTTCTGGTTTACAAAGACCTTTTTCATTGTTTTTGCATGATTTTCATGTTTTATATGGTTTTCCTCGTCTTCCATTTGAATAGACTAGGTGGCGACTCCAGCATCTGCATATTTTTTTTATTTTGCCGTGACTTTGCCGACTTTCATATTATCTCGCGATCCTCGTCGGCATGGTTACACCACCATATGTTACTTGCTATTAAATTTAGGAAATACTATCGATACATGGTAGTAGCCTAGTAGATGATAGTAAGGCTCTAAACAATCATATATCTAATTAATCCAGTTAACCTAATGATATTTTGTTCTTGGTTTCTAGGTACTAAAATTGGCTTCCGACCAGCTGTTATCGATATCCGTCTTTACGGATTCTCTGATCCATATGCAACGGATACGAACAATGGTGAACATGTGTTACAGTTGAATTCTTCTCTCTTTCTTACAACAGTAAACTATATTCTTGCCATTCAGGCCATGGACCACTATGACTGCTTCAGCTCTGAGAATTTTGTTCCTTTTCAACACTTTTTTTAGCACAAAAATATTTTCCCATTTTATGAATATGAACATTATACTATTGAAGTAGACACATGCATTATATGTTGTTTGTGAATTTTCATTATATGAGAAAAGGAAATGCCTATATTACCTTTAAGGATATCATGAAAACCCTAAACAAGGTTCAGTTCCGACAAAAACTGTTTTACAAACATGTAGGGAGGGCGGCCAATGCAGCGACCGTGCCCGTCTATATCTACAAAGGAGACATAATGTTCTATTATCTCGTCTTCTGCATCGGCGGAGGGCTGTCAGTCTACTCAGAGACTGCCCGAGTTCAGGTGATCTTATGGTGACTGGGATCGTGTTTGTTGTAGCGTGTCTTGCCGTCCACGTTGTTATCCCAGTCATTACATCCGGACATGGAATCATCTGGGCTGTGGGCGAGTTCTTCATGCTAGTGGGATTACCAGTGATCGTCTTTGCTGGTTTGATTGCATGGTGTGGGAAAGTGTACACTTTAGTTCGGAACCTCTCTTGTACCTCACCTACATTATAATTTACCACTCAGTTACAGTTGGCCCCTTCCAGTAGCTGTACCTCATAATTCTCCAGATTGTAGGTGCCTAGCTAAAATTTGATATTCTTCTTTTAAGGATTCATAATAATCCAATACATAAATGCCCAAACGAGACGAGCTCGATCGATTAATCCAACCCCAAATCCTAACGTGGTTAAATCTGACACACATACTCTCTCTCTCTCTAGTAATTCTAACATTAAGTAGTCAGGATGAATGTTATGACTTATATAGCAGTGGTTACTGCACTAATCTGATCAAGTTGGCAAAGGCAAATTTTTTTTAAACTTAGACGTGGTTGAGACACGATGAAACTCTATCAAGGATTGCCCCAGCAAATGATTACCTATGTGAACTCCCTCCTCGTGGGCATTGTCATCTTTGAAAGTCCTCTTTCTATATTGCACCGTAGCTTTGGAATATATTCACCTGTAGATGGAGAAGAAAACACATTCTCATACATGGAGAGAAAAGGCTACTTAAGTAGGAGTAAAAACACTAGAAGCTTTGAAACATATTTACCTATACATGAAGAAGAAAACACATACTCATACATCAAGAGACAAGCCAACATAAGTTGGAGGAAAAAAGACTAGGAATTTGAGCTACTTTCCATCGATTGACTACAATGAGGCCTGTTAAAATGCCTTGAATCTGTTTTGGTAATTTCCCTTTTTATAAACTGAATGGTTTCTATAACCGTTAATCTGTTTAATGGCGTGTTTAAGGGATTGCCATATCTAGAGAGGTCGGTTGATGATAAAAACTACCTCCATTGCTGTACTCTGTAACATAGATTCTGAATAGTAAAATCACCCAACCCTCGCTGCCGCCTGTGGAGTAGGCTTCGGCCGAACCACATAAATTTCTGTATTCGTGTGATTGTTGATTGTTGATTGTTGATTGATCTTTTTCATTTGACATTGGTTTTCAATCAGTTTTCGCATAACGAGTGGTATCAGAGCCACTGTGCTCGGAGGCAGCTAGGGATTTGCACGAAGAGGAGGCGTTCGGGTCTTCCGAGAGCGACTGCAGGAAGGTCCGACAGCGGAGACAGGCCATCGAACCTACGACCTTAGCATGCTGAGAAAGAACAGGAGGCGAACCGTGTCTGAATCGAAGCTGGCGTCTAGCAACTGCGCGATCCCCGATTGCACAAGGAAGGTGGATCTAGCGACGTGTGTAGCGGCTCCTACAAGGTTCGTACGCGTCGGAGGGCTGTGCAACATGAAGGTGACGAGCGTGGCGACGGTCGCTCCGATGAAGGGTCCGTCGACAGAGGAGGTGACCTGGCGATGGGGCGACGCAGGCGACAACCCGTGGCGAAGGCGGCTCCTGCGAAGGGTGTTTCGTGCCAGACGGTGTTGGAGGAAGGAGATCCGTCCTTCTCCTGCGAGTTTTGGGGATTTCCGGCATGCAATCACGATTTCCGACGAAGCAGGTGATTTTTTGGCGAAGCTCACAATTTTCCAGCGGAGTCAGGTGGTTTTCTGGTAGTAGGAAGTGGTTTTTCGGTGAGCTTGCAAATCAAGAAGAAATGTCTTCACATAGTGTGAAGATTGACAAGTTCACAGGAAAGAATAGCTTCAGTTTATGGCAGATCAAGATGCGAGCTTTGTTGAAATAACAAGGCATCTGGACACTGTTGCAGAAGACAAAGCCAAAGGGCCTCATTGTGTAGACACCTCAATTTTGAGGTAACCCAGAAATAAGTATCTGTATGTTGCTTTGAATGTGATCAGCCCTTGAACCGAGCCCCAAACCCATTAGCCAGAGCCCAAACAAAATTTCTGAGCAAGGTTGGCACACCAAGTTGGCGCACCAAGCAGGCGCACCAACTAGGCACACCAACCAGGTGCACATAACAGGCACACTAAGCAGGCGCCCAGCCGTTTCCAGACCGCGACTGTTGACCTTCCATCTTCCGGCTGTTAGCTTTGCAAACGAATGTGCTCGAGAATATTCGAGCCTTTTTGTCTACGAGGCCCTCCAGCTTCCAT